>JAOXFI010000055.1:0-41473 GCA_029232285.1 Agmasoma carcini (nom. nud.) | reverse complement strand
TGAAAAATATATTTACGTTGATTTTCAATACGAATATCATAATGTGGTATTTTAGAAATTAATTCATAAAACCTTGGCTTCTTAGAATTTTTATATAATAATATTTCAGTATTTGCCATATCAGTTATTTCTGTAATATCACAAACAATATAAGGCAAATTATAACGAAGCTTACCTCTTGACATTTTATTTTGTTCAAAAATTGTTTTATAAAGAGGTGTTAAAGTTAATATTGAAATTTTCTTTTTGGGTATAGCCTCTTCTTCGGCTTTCATTTCTTTTATAACCTTATTCTGAATATAGTCAATATAAATTAATCTGTATGCTTCAGGATTTTTTTCCTTAACCATCATACATAATACTTCTGGGTCAATTGTTTTTAAATTCAAAATAAAGAATAAAGAATTAAAATATGCTAAATTTTCTAAATTGGGATTTTGAGGGATAGAATGGTTTAGTTTAGAGAATAAGTTTTGAAATTTTTCTAATTGTATATTAGAATGTTCATATAAGGTAGAGTTAATATTTGTATCAACAATTTGATTTTGTATTTGGGGAAAAGACGTACTTAAATATTCATTACGAATAGGATTAGAGGTTTTTGATACAGCTTGTTGATAATTTAATTCTTTATTATGTGAAATTTGATTAAAGTGAAAAGGTAAATAATTACGGGTGTTATCATATGAAGTTGAAGGGTTTTGTTTAAATCCTTTACTCTCATCTTTTTTACAAAGGTTCATAGGTTCTTTATAATCATCTTGTTTTTTCATAGGTGAATATGAATAACTGGAAAGTGGTTCATGGTGATTAGATGTTGAAGCATAGACAACATCATTATCTGAGCTTAAGCCTATGTTTGGTGTATTTTTAAAAATATCAATATTAGATGAAGCAAATATAATGTTTAAAAGATGAATCATAAGATATTTGTAATTTTTTTTTTATTTTTATCAATAAAAATTAATTAAAGTCAAAAATATTTATAGTTTCCTTTTAAGTAAATGTAAATAAAATTTATTAGTTAATGTAATTTAATACTTGATTTTGTTATTTTTTTAAATAATATTAAATTTCTATAGATTAAATTGTAATTTTTCTAAAAGCTATGAAACTAAAATTCTAAAGACTTGTCAAAATTAAAATTTTGAAAAAAATATTTTTTTGACATTATTTTTTTTTATTAGATATTCCAAAAAAAAGTCATAATAGTAAAATAAAATAATAACAATTGAATAAATTTCAAGAAGCACTAATAAAGTACATATGTTAATTACTTTTAATAATAAAACAATGTTTTAATTATAACTAGGTTATATTATATAGACAAAAAAATATATATTGATTTATATTTAATATATCTTTAAAAATATTTTTATAACAATTAGAATTTATAAAATAAATTATTATCTTTTTCTTTAAGTCATAGTGTTGGTAGTGATCTATAAATATATAAAAATAAGCTTTAAGGCCTTCAATCCTTCTTAGAAAAAAATTGTTCTTAAATTCATCACGCCAGTTATTAGCTTTATATTATAAATTAAGTAGTATATATTTTCTAATGTAAATATCAGGTTTCCCCTGTAAAACTGCATTGTAAAATATATTCTAAGATTATGAGTGAGATTATAAATTTTTAACACTTTAAAGATTATTACAATTCTTCATATACAATATATATCATGATATTATTTATCCACCATGTTTTCTAATACAAAAACTATTAAAAAAGCAAACGACATAAATTGGTATCAATTAAAAATTACACTTTTCAATCGATCTTACTACAAAGATTCTTAAGTAACAGTTAACATAGAAAAATAAAAACTAGTGATAGAACCAATATTTAGTATCATGTATCGAAGCTGGGTGAAATTTTTGTTGATACTTATAGCCGAATTCTTTATTTAGCCAAAAATATTTTTAATCTTCTAATACACAGCACAAAAAATATAATAAGTTTAAACAGTTATAATTATATACGTTGGATGAATTTGTTTTTTCTATATTTAAAAGAATGTTTAAAACAAAAATATTGTATATGAACATTTGTTAATAGCATGGGATTCTTAATCCAACTATGAATATTTATATCTACTTGTAAATTTTAAATTTTTTTATTTGGTATAAAAGTATGCAAATAGATACAAAAGTATGAAAATGGGTCGAAGTTGACAAAGTTCCTGATAGAAAATCAAGTTAAAAAAATTAAATATGAATATTTATTATATTGCCGTGGTTAGGCAGTAGGCGTAGCCCAAGTAAATGATTAAAATAAATAGACGTTACTTTGGTACCAAATTTATTAAATTGCTTTCTTCGTTAGTTTTTTATTCTCCTGTAGGTTAATTTTTCTAAAAAATTATAGAATCCTCATAATTGTAAGATTTTAATAATGTATCACCTTATATTTACATCTTTCTTTTCTTTAGTGCGCGCTTTTTTTAATTGCTTCTTATTACTTTTATCATTTTGTTTTTGTAACACAAAGTAAAACTTCGATGATAATTAGCTGTAGTTGCTATTTTATACGAGCTTTCCTATATTTGTTCTTGTTTGGTGGCAGGGTTCTTATTTCTTGAAAACACTATCTCCTACTGCAAAATTTTAAGGAAAATTCATGTTCTTAAAGCTTTGTTCTAGATTTTTTAGAATTTATTGGCTATTATGATTTCCTAATTTTTATCGAAATGGTAAGCATCACCCCTTTATCAATTATGGTTTTTTGATAAAATAGTTCACAAAGGCTTTATCTAGTAGATTGATTTATCATAAAATTAATCCTTAAATAAATCCTTTCATATAATTTCTTTAAGCCTTTTCTTCATGGTACAGTTTTATAAATATTAATTCTCTCTGCCATGGAGTTAGATTTTGGGTATTAAAAGTGCTTAAGGTATGTTTAATATTATTTTTGGTGCAGAATTCTTTGAAACAATTTGCTGTTAATTGTATTCCTATCTCCGTATGTACTTGTTTTGGTTAGCCATCAACCCTTACCCATTTTTTAAAAATACATCTACTATTGTACTTGCTTTAATATTATGTATAAATGACATATCTGTAAAACCAGTAAACAAGTCTACTGATGTCAGTATATATTTGTTTAACCAGATTTTCTTTGAGAATATACTAAAAGAATCACATATGTTTTATGTAGCACTGTCTAAAAATATTATCATATTATTATACTAGTACTTGTATAAGATGTGACTTTAAAAATTTTAAAATGTTGGCATAAGAGATAATTATCGAATATATCTTTGATCAATTTAAAACTACACTGAATATTATATCATTTAGAGATAGTGTTGTACCAGATTGTAATTCCAGGACGTTCAAGCATTATTTGAAGATTCGTTAAACATTGTTTTAGTTCTTCATCTCCTTTTTGTATCAATTTTTAGTTTGTTTAGCAATTATTTTAAATATTTGATAATATTGTCATCTTCAGTTGGCTTAGAAAAGGTTAGTGTGCAAGCATTTGAATAAAATATATCTGGAATTGTATTTTTATCTCTATCTATGAAATTTAGTTTTTATTCATATTCTATAAGTATCCACATCTACTTATTTATCCGATTTGTACCAAAATCTGACCTTGCACCAAATTTTTATTATCAGTAAATATCTTGATTTTACACAAAAGAATAACTTTACATAAATAGTTGACAAGTCAGGAAAAACATCAAGAAAGCAATTCTGAAAAGATGGAAAATATTATAGAACTGTATAGCTCATTAACAATCAGGATGTCAAACAATCAGGACATTGCAGACCCCAATATAGCTATGAATGTAGATTCACTTGATGAAAACATTTCTAATCATGAAATTTTTGATGCAATTAAAAGTATGAGAAATTGCAAAGCTCCAGCAAGAGATATGCTTTCAATCGAATTCTTCGAACTCCACAATATTATGCTCAATAAAAAAAAAGAATCCTAGAAGTAAAAAGATGTTTGCATAGCTTTATGAAATCTCTAAACACTCTGAAACTTAATCAACTTCTTAATATTTAAAAACATAGACAATAGGGAATATAAATTTTTAGAGAAATTAGCCTAATAAATGTAATCTTAAAGCTCTATTGTATAATCCTAGTCAAAAAAATTGACCCATTTCTTAAACTAAAAATATTTTTTTATTATATCAACTTAGTTTTAAACTAGAAGTGAGTGCGTAATTCAGGTAGTTAGTCTATTTGAAATACTTCAAGAAAAAAGAATGAAAAAAATTATGTATGCTTTATTGACTCTCGTAAAACTTTAGATCTTGTAGATTATGTTATTCTTATTGCAAAAATAGGAAATGCGAGAATAACTACAAAGTACAAACTTTATAAGAGACTTATACGATTCTAGCCTATTAAAAGTAAAAACAAAGGATATTTTTATAGAATTCTTTCAAATTAAGAATGAAGTGATTTAAAGCTGCTCACTTAGCATTAGATTTTTTTAATATCTACATTTATGATTTACTAAATAAAATAAGAAGGAATTATTTTTTAGTCCATGAAGAAATGTCAAATAACAAGTTTTTGATGATGATACTACTTTATTTGCAGAATCAAGAAAAGAAATTGAAAAAAGTCTTTTGGTTAAATTTACAAAGTAAAATGACAAATAATAGAATAGAAATGAACCGAAAGAAATGCAGTCTTATGTGAATCCTAGATGAAGAAACACGAAAAGCATTATTTACGATAATGATTTTTATACCTCTAACATATACAGGCCTATAAATCCAATTTTTACACGATATTAAACTCAAAAAATAGTAAAAGACTTATGCAAATTAAGATAAGAAAAAATTAAACAATCAATAACGCATAAGATGCAAAAACAAAACACTGATTTATAAAAATATGCTAATTTTTAAAATCGCTATTTTAATCCTAGTATATGAAAAAATAAATATACGGATTGTCTTCTGTCAGGTACAGAATATTAAGAGAAAAATTGATAACTTTGTTTCTATAATGATGAGCAATAAGAGATTCTACAGTCAAATAATGTTTTATAAATTACGATTGAGTAATAATTTATTTCATACGGAAAAAGAAGAATAAGATTTTTATTAGAGCAATCACGTCGTACCTTATACTATAGACATCTAGCAGAAACGAAGTTAAATCAAATAAATCAAAAAAGTTCAAAACAGCAAACACATACCTTTAAAATTTGCAAAATAGACACTTACTGAAACTTGAAAGAAATATATAAAAGTTTTAAATTATTGCATAAAAAAATAAACCCGAAGCTTATTTTTTTGTAAATGAATTGCTAAAAAATAAATCGAAAAGAAAGGTAGCTAAATCATAAGAATCTAGTTGTATGACTAAAAAGACCCAAAGTGCATATTCATATTTCAAGGTTCAAACGGATACAGTTTTATATATTAAACCTTGTTTTTTTAAACTAAAATTGATAATAGAAATCTAAGAAAACACAGCCTTAAATTATGAGAAAATAAATAATGTATTTCACATTATCATAGAGTGCAGAGTCAGCCAAACAATAAGAAATAAGCTTAAAAGCATATGTGGATCAAATATTTTTGAGTTTTTTGACAACATCTTATCTCTCAACATAGAAGAAAGAGGACTAGTAATAAAGTTTACAAGGCCAACACGAAACAATAAAGCGTGTGCATTTGCAAAAGTGGTTTATAAGAAAACAAACAGACTTAAAAATAATGACATGCTGTTGAAACTAAAGGTGGTAACAGAAAACCAACAATGAAATGTGATCACTCAATAACCCGCTTTCGTGGAAAGAGCGCACACTGGCGAAATCTAAGCATACGTACCTTTGGATCTAAAAGATTCATTTCTAACTGACCCGTCGGTAAGATTACTTATATTTTAAAAGACTTAGGTCGTAATAATAAAAAAATTGCTACTCTGGTGATCAAAATCTAACAATTTTTCTTCTATAATAAATCACATTTTGAGTGTTAAAGTGGTGTAAGCCGAGTTATCTGGCTGAGATCTGGCGATGGTTACTGGTTGTTTTAACAATTTTAACACTATAACTTAAATGCTTTAATATGTTTAAGTCTTGATATTATTACCAAAAAATATTTTTCAACTATTGTATAAAATGTATTTGTATTTTTCAACTTGTGACTGAAATGTTATATAATGTATTTTTTTAAAAGTCTGCGCTTTATATATCTGAGGCGTCAGTAAATAGTTAAAAAGTTTTTCTAGATTTGGATAGTTTTATTTTATATTGTTTATAATCTCTTCTATTATATTTTTACAATAAAATTTTTTAAGCTTTTAATTAAATTGTGACTTTTTAAATTTTATTTGTCAATTGGCAAATATTAATACTTAATTTTTTAAAAGTCAATTCTATACCATATAAGTGTCTAATAATTTTTTGAATGATACTTGCATGCATTTCTTAAGTTTATCAATACCCCTTAGTTCTGACTTATACCTGCACTCGAAATTTCATTTCCAAGGTAAGTAGTTTATTAAAACCTCATTAAGTTATTTGTATTTATAATAATGTATTTTTCATAATTAGTCGAAAGAACCCTTTCTAAGAATTTTTTAATTCAAACAAGCTTTTTAAACATTACAAAAAAATTCATTATATACATTTATTGCTTAAATATTCTTTAATATCATTTCCATGCATTGCTTAAGAGCAAAAGAGTGTTCTTAAACACAAAAAGAATCCAATTAAAGAAATATTTTTTGTTTTAAATATTTAACATAGTTTTATATACCTTTCCGTTTCAAAATGAAAATAGTAAACTTTAAAATGAGAAAATGTAAAAAAAATAAAAATTTATACTTTTATATTTATATTTATATACATAATTAAGAAAATATAAAATTCTTTTATTAATACATGTAGAAAATTTTGATTTAAAAATACATTAATTTTTTGGGGTTTTGAGGTTTGTATATACAAGTTAAAAACTTCGAATAACACATTATTTTTTACTCGCGTTATTATAAGATTGTAAATTTAAAAATACAATATATGCAGTTTTACAACTGATCTTAAATCATCTATAACAAAAAATAAATCAAAAACCCCAAAAATTTCAAACAAAATAATTTAAATTCGAGCATCTCTCATTAATATTTATTAAAATTTTGATCCTGCAAAGTAAAAAACAATTTTCGAAAAATAAGGTTTAATTACCATATCATGTCCTCTTTGTTTAAAACTGCTGAGACTTTTCCTTGAAGCGTGGCAATCAAATTAGAGCATTCAATGGGTGTTACGTTGTTAAGATATGATATTATTTCAGACTCCAGAGTTCGAGTCCTATACACTCTTGCTGATAAAATACCAGTTTCTGCCGCAAATATTTCACTCATTCTTGAAGCCATCTGCCTTTTAACCCAGGCTTAAAGACTGTTCCAAATATTTTTAATGGGGTAGAGCATTGAACTGTACGGCCCTAACCTTAGAAATTTCTTTTCGAAAAATTCTGTTTGGCACAAAAATTCTTCAAGTCCATAATAAGCAAAAGCATTATCAATCACTAAGACAACAGGCCTTTGCGTATGCTCGCCTACATTCTCTCAAGCACCTTCGAATACAATCATGCGCATTAACCTTTTTAAAAGCTCCTCTTCTTACTTCCTTAATACCAAACCCAAGTTACTTATTGCACGTATAACATGTATATTTTCACTCTTTGAAGCTGCTGATACCACAGTAATCTTGGATATTTTTTGATGATCTAGCGAATGACTTACTAATGTGTAAATTAAAATTAGTTTCATCAATAAATAGGATTGGCCATTGATCAGAACAATATTTCAAATATTCTAACATAAAAACTTTTCGCTTTTACTTATTCTCCTCGCTATTTGCTCTCTCAGGCTCATAATGTACCTTCTTCAACGTGTATAGGGACATATCGAGATACTTCGCATTTGTTGTTTTGCTTATAGATAGATTAAAAAATCTTGATTGCAGATTAAACTTTAACTCTAAGTGTTATATATTGGCTGACTTTAATTGTTCTGATGATTTCATTAATATGTTCTTGTGTAATTTCTATTTCTTAAATCCACCTCGTATATCAGGTTTATTATCAAGAGTAATCCAACAACAAATGGTTGATACGGAAATATTGTGTTTCTAGCCAACTTCATATAATCCCTACAATTTTCTATGAGTCAACAATCTGTGAGCAAATTTCTGCGCCATTATTCAATTTATTTATTTATTTAAAAATATCTATAAAATTTTCAAATATTGTTTTTGATATAAAAAATGTAAAAAAGAGAGTTTTTGTATTTTCGATAATAATAGAAGAAGCTAAGATTTAATTTTTTTTCTCTTAGAAATTTTTAGATTTTTAATTTAAAAAAATTCTTAGAGAAGATTTTAAATCATTTGAAAAACTGCATATAAGTTATTTTTATTAAAAACCATATAATCACGTGAGTAGAAAGTATGTGTTATTTGAGATTTTTTGTAATATATATACAAATCAAAAACTTTTTAAATTATTGTTTTTTACAATATTTATTTACGCGTATTAATAAATAAATTTTCTGTTTTTTAATTATGTATATAAATATGAATTTTATTTTTTACATTTTCTAATTTTTAAAATTAAAGTGTATACTTTTTCTTTAATACTTTGTACATTATTAGATTGGTTCATTTCTACATTATTTACTACAACTGTGTTCTTTTCATAATAAATGATTGTTTCAGCCTCCTTAAGATGAGTGTACTAAAATCATTGATGTTGCTAAGTTGTAAGGCGTATAATTTATTATAAAGTTATATTCAGAAAGCTGATGGATCTGAATATTTATTGAATCATTTTCAAAATTTTTCGATTTCTAAATTTTACGTTATATATTCACATTTGATTAAGTCTTTTATTTCTATATTCTTCATATTCTTTATTAATTTTTGATCCTGTTTCTAAAATTACAATTATGTCTTTTCTTTTGATTTCTGTTCCTAATTAAAAATTAAGGCTTTTTCATTGGCATTTTTATTATCCTGTGTCATGAGTTTCAGTCTGGTGTTAATTACACCATTTAGTTTTATGAGCCTCAGGTTGATTCATTATATAATGAACTTAATTTTTAGATTCATTTTCTCCTAAAAGAGATTCTTCTATTGTCTGAATAATTACTTTAGTTTCTTCTATCGTTGTATTTTTTTTCGATAAGTTTTCTATTAACTTCTGGGGCAAGATTGAGAACGAAATTTTATTTTTTTTTATATCAAAATTTGATTTAGAAAGATTAGATGTGATAGTTAAAATTTGTACTATTTTGACAATCTCTTCTTCATACTCTTCTATTTTATAAAAGCTACTAAAATCTACAGAATTTTATTTCTTTAGCCGAACAGATTTCAAATATTGTAAATATTTTGCTTTGCAAATTGATAATAATAATATATTGGGTTTCTTATAAATCTTATTACTTTTGACGTAATTTTTAAAATAAGAGAAATTGTAAAATATGAAGAATGGCTTCTTCTGACTAATTGCACTGTTCCTTGGCATTTAAAGTTTTCTGAGAAATTTAGGACGTTATCTTTCTCGATATTGTTTAGCCCATTCTATTTGAACCTTTTATAAACGCTGTTCTTAGTATGGTGTATGTAAATCATAAAGTCGCTTGCATCGTTCTATTAGTTTGTCTGTTATATTTTTTATAGTTTGGTTCGGTATTTCCACATCCTTTGAATTTAAAATACAGTAGTTAGAAGTAGGCGTAGCTGAAATAAATGTCTTATATAAATAGAACTTTACTTTAAAGCATAATTTATTGAATTGCTTAACTTGTTGGATTTTTCTTTTATTCTCTAGTGGGTTAGAATTTTTAACAAATTTTATAAGAACCTTTACAATTGAGGATTTTGATGTTGTATCACCCTATGATACGACAATAAAAAACTGATAAAAACAATGTAATAAATATTTTAACTTATATTTTAGAACATTTTTAATAAATTGAATGGTTTATAATTCTTGGTTTTATATCTGAATAAAAATTCTTCTAAGTATTTTTTTATTTTATAATTAACATTTTATTTTAATCATTTATACAAACCATAACAACATTCAATGTTTTGTGTGTATTTTCTAAGTTTGTAGCGCTTATGAAGTTAAATTTATGATTTATATAAAATTGTTCTGAGAATATAAGGTCGATTAGAAACAGTGAATGATACTTTCTATTATATTCATTGTATTGATTTTTTCTTTTGTCACAATTTTAACAAATATGAACTTCTTATGAATTCTATAAGAGCAACCATATATAAGTTTTGGATGTACATATCTTATTGATCATTCCTTCTCTTTAATAGTTCTGATTCATCAATTTAAACTATAGAATCATCATTATCTACCTATTTGTCTAAATTATTGAATTTTTTTCATGTGTATTTGTATCTCTTTAACGTATTTATGTACCGTTGTTCTGTTTAATTCTAATAAAATCTCAATTAAATTTAAGTTTATAATTTATATATAAAACATGAATTCATATTTTAATTAAATTCTATTTCTAATCATTTTAAACATTTGAATATTTTTGCTTTTTCAGATCATCGGTAGAAATTTCTCGGTTGAAAATAATAAAAATACAATAATTCAATGATTTTGCATAATACTTACCCGTAATACTGTCTTTAATTATAATTTCTACCAAAAACATATTCCTTGTTAGATAACAACCCTTTATATTCTTTGATTCGTACCTTAGCTATTGCCAAATATGATTCAATATTTTAAGTATGAATGATTCTGAAGAAATAAAGATTGACCATAAATAACAGTATCATGCAAAAAGTCTAATCTTTAAACTTTTATTTAGTATGAACACCTTTATCAGAATTAATGATAATAAAGACAGTACACTTCTGGGATCAGATCTATTTTCCTCATCTGAGGAAAAAAGTTTCTTGATATATAGTAAAAATAATTTTTATTATTTATGTTAACTAATAAATTGAACAAAAGATAAGAAGTACAAGTGATTTAGATCTTGTAAGCTATCTGATGATTAATAAAATTTGATGAAAGAAAAATGAAAATTTAAATGGCTTAAAAATATAACCGCAATATTGATGGAATTTCTTAAATTTGTCTGAATAGTAACTATCAAGATTATTCTAAATGCTCTTCTGTGAGAGAATGACTTTTTAACTTTTTAATTGTGATATCGCTCTTATTTTGACAATATTAATACGTCCTTTGTATAAACAAAGTCGAAATTCGCCAATTACTGATTATAATAGACCGTCGATTAAGAAAATATTTAACAATTTAATTAAAAAATTTTTCAAAACTTAATTTTCGGCTAGCAAATTAGTGGGCCATGTTATAAGGTTTAAGTTGATGAATTTATACTTAACTTAAAAATGAAATGTCATAGAAAAAGATTACCACTGATAAGACAAATACCATTTATATTGTACGGTGTAATGATAAGATTATACATGCATTTGTCCGAGTCTTACCTCAAAAGAAACCTTTAACTATATTCTTTTAATTTATAGTCAGTATCCTCAAATAGTATAATTTAGACCAATGAACATCGAATTTATAATATCATTACGGATGATAATGCTTGTAATAAATAATGAATTCACAAATTCAACTACATTTGTAAACATAAAAAATTATAAAATCTTTTAAAAGTGAACCTAAAACTGAAATAAAAGATTAAAAGTTGTATCATTGCTTTGTGGCCTAAGTTTTTACTAAAATTTTGTTGTTTCATCAATAATAAACGCAATATTATTTACAATGATTTAAATATGATAAATTAATTAAAATATTTTATAATTTTATATTTAGAAAAGAAATAGACATGATCCTTGGGTTGTGTTTGAATAATCTTTTTCATTTGTCTCATTATCGTGGGTTAAACAATTGAATGTATCTCTGTGATTGGTGTGTTTTTAGGCTAGATAATATATGATAGTGAACCTTCTGTGTCAAATAAAATGTTACAATTCAAATTTTAAATTGTGCTAGTTATTGGTTTTAGATTGTCATAAACTTTCCTTAGCAACTTTGAACTATACTTCTTTTTTATAACTCTGCGTTGCTGTGAGTATCTGTCTCATTATAATTGCAGAATTTTGTTAATGTCGTATTGTTATGAGTAAATATTTTTGTATTATTTTGATGGTCTTGTATGTTTGAATGTATTTTGTTCAAGTGATAGAATTTTGATAATAGTATAATTCTTTACTATCTGTGTAGATGTTTTGAGATTAAATTAAAAGTTTTCAAGCTTACATTCTATAGAAAATAAATATAAAAGCACTTAATTCTTTTTGTTTGTCATATATAGGGAACGTTAGTGATTTACAAATAAAAGGTTTATTTGTGTATTTTATTGAGTTATTGTGTAAAAGCTAGTCTAGCTTGCCACTTTTATTTTTTCATCTGATTGAAGTTATTTTCTTCTGTATAGATCTTTACGATCCCAATCTCAATTTCCAATTTTTAGAATTTTGCATTGGTTTCCTTTTCTATAAGTTCTTCTACTCTTAATTTTTGTCACAGCTAACAATACAGACTCCCTTGTTAATCTTTATAATATTCCTATATAATCTGATTCTCTAGACCTGTTAACTCTGAGCGAACATAAATATCTACTATCTGTGGTAGTATGATTTTGATCTATTGTGCTTGATTCAGCAAGATTTCGTTATCGAATTCAATTTATCAGGTACAAATTTTATATATCTATAACATAAAAGTGTTAGACGTAAAGTGATCTAATAAATATTTTATTTTTTTCTTTTCACACTTTATAGAATATGAATTTTACGTTTTGTTGCAATTGTTTTATATATGATTTATTAATAATTAATTTATCACACATAAATATCATAATACACGTTCAAACACCAAAGGTTTCAACTAAAGTGCTTTAAACATAGTCAAATAGTCGTAGAATACGACAACAATGCGTTCCGTTAAAAGTAAATCCTCTATGAATTACTGTATATGTTCTTCGTATAAAAAAATTTTTTTTGGCTTACGTCTAAGCTGAACTTCAAACTAAGCAATTTTACTTAAACGATTTTGATTTGATTCGGATTGGCTAGAATTCTTTGAGTCAAGTGTTAAACCAGCCTTCTTAAAATAAGAACCAGTTGGAACAAACACTTCCTTGTTAAGATTAAGGATCTCGGCGCTTTATTTTTTTTAATAACAAATTGGAGTGAATAATTTCATTGATATTTTTTCTCAAAATTTTAAGTATGATGTTTGTAGGATTCAAAATCAGGAAAGATATAGTATGAGGCTTAATGATCGAACACTGACATGCACAGCCCGATTTTCTTTTTTGCCTGGTTCTGATTATAGTTTGATGGTCAGTGTTTTAGGTTTTTGACCGATTAATTCTTCTTTGTATTTCCCTTGTAGAATTTCTTTGTATTATGAATTAGCTTTGATGTTTGATCAAAAATTCCGTAATAGTGTATTCAATGCTAGTAGTCTTGTTTATGTTAGCTTCGCTGCTCATTAGTAAGGTTTCGAGATTTTATGCTTCTTAAAACACCTTTTAGAAACCGTCTTACTCCCAACTTTGATTATATGGTATCTGCATTTATGTGACAGGTTCCAAGAAAATTTATTTTTAAGCTTTTTATAAAACTTTACTTTCCTTGTTTGCGTTGATCAACCTTCATTCCTATATTTTATGTTGTGACGCTTTGTAGAATATTGCAAAACCATTTCAAAAATTTATTCAAAGTCAAGAAAATCTTAATATCAATAAATAGCTTTTGGAATTCAAATTATTGTTATTTACTAACAATCACACTAATTATTATAGCCTGAATTTCACAATTCAAGATAAGACCAAAGTGATTTTTCTTAATCCCAGATATTTATATATCAAATATAAATTCAATCTAATATAAAATTTAATCTATGCTGAGAATCATGTGCAATATTACAACGCTTATAAATATTTAAAATGAATACAAGATTGTATTTTATTAACAGATTAAATGCTCGAAAGGTATATAATTATAACATAGATAAATTTTTAGTTTTGTTACATTTTAAAAATATTTAACTTAAAATTATTTATTTATAGCAATATAGAAAACAATTGTAGTCTTGTGGTTCACTTTCATTATTTTCCATTTTTACCTTTGTAGGACCATTAATCGACTTTTTAACAATAAGTAGCATCAATTTTTCATCATCTTGTTGTTCTAACTTATGAAAAATATATTTACGTTGATTTTCAATACGAATATCATAAGATGTTATTTTAGAAATTAATTCATAAAATCTTGGTTTCTTATCATCTTTATATAAAAATATTTCAGTATTTTCAATATCAGTTATTTCTGTAATATCACAAAAAATATAAGGCAAATTATAACAAAGCTTACCTCTTGACATTTTATTTTGTGCAAAAACTGCTTTAAAAAGAGATGTTAAGGTTATTATTGGAATTTTTCTCTTGAGTCCAGCCTCTTCTTCGAATTTCATTTTTTTTACAACATTATTTTGAAAGAAATCAAAATAAATTAATCTGTATGCTTCAGGATTATTTTCCTTGACCATCTTACATAATACTTCTGGGTCAATTGTTCTTAAACTTAAAATAAAAAATAAAGAATTATAATATGCTAAATTTTCCAAATTAGTATTTTGATGGTATTCTAATTGTGGATTAGAATGTTCATATAAGGCAGAGTTAATATTTGTATCAACAATTTGATTTTGTATTTGGGGAAAAGAAGTACTTAAATATTCATTACGATAAGGATTGGTGGTCTTTGATACAGCTTGTTGATAATTTAATTCTTTAATCTGTGAAAATAAATTAAAGTGATGAGGTAAATAATTAGATGCAGTGCTATCATATGAAGTTGAAGGATTTTGTTTAAATGGTTGACTTTCATCTCTATTACAAACATTCATAGGCTCTTTATAATCATTTTGTTTTTTCATAGGTGAATATGAATAACTGGAAAGTGGTTCATGGTGATTGGATGTTGAAGCATAGACAACATTATTATCTGAGCTTAAGCCTATGTTTGGTGTATTTTCTGATATATCAAAGTTATATGAAGCAAATATAATGTTTAAGAGATGAATCATAAGAATATTTGTAAAATTTTTTTCATTTTTATCTATAAAATTTAATTAAAGTCAAAATATTTATAGTTTCCTTATGAGTAAATGTAATATAATACTTGATTATGTATAAAAGTTATTAAATTGATGTTTTAAAGACTTGTCAAAATTAGAATTAATTTTTTATATATTTTGACATTGATTGATTTAAAGTTAGATATTCCAAACAAGGTCGATAATAGTAAAAAATGAATAATTTTCAAAACAAATTAAAATGATACATGTCTTAAATTTTTTAAAAAAAATTAAAAATTATATCTGGTTTAATTATATAAGAAAATATATTGCCGTGACCTGTGGTATTCGATTGAACTATATATAATATACATTACTAATGGTAGTTTAAAAACATTTAATTAAGGATTTCTAGAGTTGTTTTTTTTTGATACATGCTGGAAGATGATTAAAAAACGCCAAAAATACCCTGTAATTTATGAGGAAAACCCCATGTTAATAATTTCATTATTTTTTAATAATGAAATTATTAAGATTTTTGGAAAATCGTAAGTCCTTTTTTTCCTGATATATATAAGAGAAAGTACAATATAAAATAAAAATACTTTTAAATATATTTTTAACTATAATTTTTGGTATATTTTGTTTTAAATATAAACACTCTTAGATTTTAATATAAAATTACACAGTTAGAAATTTATGATTCTCAAAAATGAGAAAAAATCAAAAAAATTAATTTAGTAAGGTTTGAAACAAAGATAAAATTACTATTAAGGAATTAATTAAAAATATTATCATTTAAAAAACAGACCTAATATAATTTCGGAACCTTTTATCATATTTTTTGTTGGCATCTGATAAATTATAAAATATTTTTATTGCTCACATTAACCATAAAAGAAACTTTGTAAACCCTTTAAATGCTGATATTATGTCCAGAACATAGATTGTTGTTGAATATTATACAAAATTTTTTAGATGAGTTCTTACTAACACGTGAACAGAGAGAAAAACGACATGATGAACTTTTCATGCTTTTTTAAGAAGGTTTAATACTTTCTAGCTAAATTTTAGGGTACTCTTGCCAAAAAATTAACAATCTTTTTATAGCACGGTATATATTTTTATAATTTATTAAATTAATCAAACAAAAATATCACATAATATTTACTTTGAGTTATAGTTTAATACACTGTATAAAAAACAGGATTGCCTAAAAATTATTAAATTTGATGAACTGATAAAACATTTAATATTTATACTGTTACAATTATCAGCTTATATTAATTTTTATGAATTTTGTAAATTTGGCAAAAAATCTTAATTATTTATTAGCTTGCCATCAGTTTATATAACCGCTATGTATTATTTTCTCTTGGTAGAAATTATTTTTTAATAAGGTTGTCTGGTATATTATACTACAATTTGTATATTTCATTATTGAAATCATTTAGTGATTTAAACCCATTTTTAATAATATTCTTTTATAAAACCTCAAAAAGATTTGAATGTGTTTAAATCGGGCAATTGAGCTTACCAATCTATAACATTTTCATCAAGATATGACTTTACCAACCAAGATGCGTTGTCTTGTTAAATAAAAACTGATTCAATGACATCATTTGTGCTGAAGAGTGTAGATCCTGTGATAAAAGATAAATATAATAACTCGAATTAAATTTTTCATTTACTAGCACTAAATTTGCTAATTCTTTATTTAACATACATTCCTAATATATTAAACCACCTCCTCTGAATTTGATTGTTTTATTGATACATCTTCTTTGAGTATATCTTCTATTTTTATCCTTTCATAAAGCTTAAACCTGCACTAGTCGATTCATCTTAAATCATCTTTTGTATTTAAAATATTCTATAATACCCACCCTAAACGAATTTATTTGTGTATCTTAGAGAAAAATTTTGTTAGCTATAACCCTTTTATGAGTATTTATATTAGCAAATGTTACTTCTTAGTGTTATATTTAATGACAGGTTATTTTTGATAACTCTATTGTTGTGAAAAATAGATTATTCATGATATTTTATTTATTTAAAATCACTCAATTCATGAATTTTATGCCTTCTAGAGCTAGTTTGTCTTTCTTTATCATTAAATTATTGATATTTGTGCAAAATATCTCTTATCGACATTCCATTCTTTTATTGTCTCAAGATAAGATATTTAATATCTTAAGACTAATAAATACTCATAAGACAAGAACTGATAAAAATATAGAAGTGTTTTAATAATTTTATCTAAAAATCTTTTTATTGTCAATTTTATAAAATCATAAAATATTTACAACAATATACATGATGCAAAAAGTTAAAATGTAAGATAAGCTAATAATTTATTTTTTGTTTTATTAAACTTTTTTAACACTGCAACAAATATAAATCAATTCTAGGAAATCTGGGTTTTTTTCAAATGTATTATTATTTACTTATAATATAATTATAATATCACAATCTCTTCAATATGTACAAAAAATTAAAAAATTGAACTATTATAGTATGTATCTATCCTGTAAAAATCACGTAGTCTACCAAAAATTGACTATAAAATTTCAACCATCTATATTGAATTATATACTTTTTATTTAAAATCGAAAATAAACAATAGCAAATACACATAAACAATTTCAAATATTATAATATATATTGAATTTATTATTAGATTTCTAAGAGGATATAACCTTCTAGATCACTCATTGACGCATCTCTTGCCACAAATGTAGTTCAATAATAAAAAGAAATATCAGTATTGATGCCCTAAAAACAACATATTAAATATATCTAAAGGCCTTTTGCTTTACTGATGTTAAATGTTAACTTAACTTGTGTGAAATCTTCTAAATAATATATTTATTTATATTGTGAAATCTTGTAAATAATATATTTATATATTAGATATATTGATCTCAAACGTAATAGACTTGATAAAAACAACATCAAATACTATAATTAAATTGTTCGAAATGTCTTCTCAAGAATCATATCGTGATATCAACGCGGAAAACAATGGGTTAAACTGAAAATATAATACATATAAATTAAGCAAAATTTTCTTTATGAAAGATATTAAAATAGAGAGAATGGTTTCGGGTGATAGTCACAGTTTATATGAAGATAAAATATTTAGGTTTTTAAAATAGGAACAATGGGCATAGTGGTATTAAACAGGGCAATGATAAAGATATTATAGAAAGAAAGTCGTGATCGAAACACATTTGTTAAAATAATTAATAGAGAGGTTATATTAGATACTTACATGAAATTGTAATATTAAATTAATTATGTTAATCTAATTATAGGAGCACACACTTCAGGTGTTGAACGTTCACGGCTTGATTCTAAGATAAAATATTAAAAATTAAGAAAGGTTAAAATTAAATACTTTCAATCAGATCTTGATTACTTCTGTTTGAAGATATGTTTATATCTTTTTAGAAAAATGATTGTTAATTTATGAATAAACAGTTACTTTTAATTTATATAAAATAAATATTAATATTATTTAAATAAAAGATTGATAGATTGCATATCATAATATTGTATTTAAATAATTTTGATAGATTGCATATTATAATAGAATAAATAATCAATTAAATATAATAGAATATTAATCAAATAAATATAATAGAATAAATAATCAAATAAATTATTACCGTATATGCCATGCAGAGACTTTGAGGTGTTAGTAAATAAATAAAATTTCTAAAATTGTTAATATTTCTCAATTTAAGTTTTTTCCCTTCAATTATTAATTTTTAAGATAAGAGAATAGTATCTCATCTTAGCAAATTTCATCTTTCAATAGATCATCACTAACTAACTATATAATATTTTATAAAAGTAATAATTCATAAATAAAAAAATTACTAATAAAAATGAGTCCAATTTAAACCTTTAAATTGTTACAATAAACACAATACAAAATCTAATTGTGGGTTACTTAAAAGTAATTCATTTTTTTAAAAAATTCCTAGATTGAACCTACACAGCATAAAAACTTAATTGTATCTTTAATTGTTAACATTTAAGCTAATATATTTGATTTTATGTTGATTTGTTTATATTAAATTTATAGATATTTTTATATCAAACTACAAACCTTTTATATCAAATTTATAGATTTTTTTATATCAAATTACAACCCTTTTATATCAAATTACAAATTGTATTTGTAGATTGATATGAAATGTTTGAATTTAGATAGACAAACAATTATAGATGGTCTATTTATAGTTCCTTATTATAAAATTTAAATTATTTATTTATAGCAATATAAAAAGGCTTTACGTTCATCTAAATGATCCTTAACATTTGTTCTTGTCACAATTGCATCACCATCACCTCTTATTTGAACAATAAGCAACATTAAATCTTTACTTTTCATATCTTTTTCTAACTTATGATAAAAATATAAATTTACTAGTTGAAATTCAAAAATTACTTCATAATTTTGTATTTTATCTAATAAACAATAATAATTTTTAGTTTTAGAATTATATAAATATATTTCAATATTAATAAATTCAATTATGTTAGTTATATCACAAGAAATTAAACCATTTTTATAATTAAGCCTGCCATTTACCTTTTTATTTTTGCCAAAAGATGTTTTATAAATTTTTGATAAATTTATTATTGGATTTCTAGCTTTTTTATTATGTTTTTTTCTGGTGATATTATTTGTAGTGATATTATTATTTGTAGTGATATTTTCTAGTGTAGCATTTTCTTGCATATCAATTTCTTGCATAAAATTTTCTTCCATAACAATTTCTTGCATAAAAATTTCTAGTGTAGCATTTTCTTGCATATCAATTTCTTGCATAAAATTTTCTTCTATAACAATTTCTTGATTAATATTATTTTCTTCTATAACACTATTTTCTTTCATAATATTATTTTCTTGTTTAATATTATTTTCATGCACAACATTATTTTTTTGTATTGCATTATTTTCTTCCATAACACTATTTCCTTGCATAACATTATTTTCTTCTATAACATTATTTTCTTGCTTAATATTATTTCTTTGCATAACATTATTTTCTCGCATAACACTATCTTCCTCCATAATATTATTTTCTTCCATAACACTATCTTCTTGCATAATATTATCTTCTTCTGTGTCGCTGATGTCTGTAACATTAATTTCTTCTGAAGAATTATTTTCTTGCATAACATTTTCTTGCATAACATTTCCTTGCATAGATTCTAATTGAATTGATGGACTATCAAAACGATTAATTAAATTGGAATGTTGTGGAATTAATGGATTTGATTGGTGTTTTAATGTTTTTTCATGTTCTATTAGTAAATTACTTCTTTTTATAAAATCAAAGTTAAGCTGATAATGTAAATTCCTAAAATGTTCGTTATAAAATGAATAACCATTAGAAGTTAAAGGATTTGGTCCTCTTATAGTAGATTCATAATGATTAAATGGTACTTGTCCATTATTTTGATATGAATAAGAAGTAGAAGGGTTTAGTTCTCCTATAGTAGATCCATAATTATTTAATAGTACTTGTCCATTATTTTGATATGAATAAGAAGTAGAAGGGTTTGGGTCTCTTATAGTAGATCCATAATTATTTAATAGTACTTGTCCATTATTTTGATATGAATAAGAAGTAGAAGGGTTTGGTTCTCCTATAGTAGATCCATAATTATTTAATAATACTTCTCTATTATTCTCATATGTATTGTTATATTCGCTAGAAGTTGCAAATATTAAATTAAAAAAAAACATGATAAATTTTTTTTAATTTTTTATCTATAGAAAAAATATCAATTTTTAATATTTAAAAATTGTTTGCAAAAAAGTAGACAATCAAATATGAAATTATTGAGTTAGAGATTGGTGATCTCAAAAGAAATATTAATAATATATGTGAGTTTATGCATTTCTGTATGTTTTTGATCAAGTAAGCTATACTATAAGCATAGTGTTCAATATTTTAAATTCCCTTATATATTAAATATAAACAGTGAGAACATAGTTATGTTATGTCGTTAGAAATAATTAAAAATATATTGACAATATTTAAAATATCGTCAAGTAAGCAAGTATATTAAAAATTATGAATTAAAAGTTCTAACTTGGTTCCAAAACTATAATTTTCATTTTGAAATTATATAAAGAATACACAAAATTTATATAGAAAATGTTATACCTTTTAATATATTTATATGGTTCATTGTATAATACACATGATTTAGATTTGAATATGTTTTCACTCATCTTTTTTGTATAATAAATATTAATATCAACTTAGTTCAGGTGCATTATCAATAGAATAAAAATATTCAATATTTAGAATTATACAATTTATGTTAAATACTTGATAATTTTATTTCAATAAACTAAGTCTAAATTTGAAAATTGATTTTTAAAAAAAATGGTAAAAGATTTGTAAGAAATTTGTTTATATCTTTGATATCTGAAATGTGGGCGATGGGTAAATGTTGTTTTCCTTTAATTGGAGCATTAAGTTTACGATAATATTTAAATTTGTTTATTATTACGTATAATTGTACAATATTATATACAAACGTATTGATATTAGTTAGACAAGGCTAATTTTAAAATAAATTACCCACTTATGAAGAACATCAAGCTCAGATGACTTGTCATCTAAAGGTAAGCAAGCATAGACATAGCGTGACTGCACACCGACAACCCAAACTAAATAAAAGCATTTCCCTGACCAACTTATACCTTGAAGGTGCACCGCTACAGTATTATGAAGCTATTTATTATTTTTAATGTGTAAATTATACTGATAAAACTTATATAATTTTAGTATATAAAAGTTATTCTAAATATAATTTTAGAATATTAAAATTTTGTATAAACGTAAACCATCGAGTGCCCTTGTTATTACCCTCAAGCACCCGAAACAATAAAATGAATAATCTGACCCTGATAAATTTATAAATATTCAACAGACAGGTTCATCATGTGTTTTATCTTAGTTTTATTATCTTAAATCAAAAAAATGTTCTATTTTCGGTAATATCAAATTTAAATAAATAAAATTTAAAGATAATCACAAGAGTTAAAATATTAAATTTTTTATTTATTTATAGCAATATAGAAAAGCTTTGTGTTCCATTTGATCACCAACATAAATTGAGCCTTTTTTTACCAGCACATTGCCATCATCTCTTATTTGAACAATAAGTAGCATCAAACGTTCAGTTTGAATTGCCTCATTCAACTTAAAAGATAAATATGTATTTCCCTCTTCATTATTTATTTGATAAGTTGTAATTTCTTGTAATAAATAAATATAATTTAGAGCGTTAGTATCATATAAATATATTTCAGTATTAGTAAAATCAGTTATGTTAGTTATATCACAATAAATATAACCATGTTTATAATTATACCTGCCATTTACCATTTCATTTTGTGTAAGACTAGATCTATAAATTTGTTGTAAAGTTATTGGGGGTTTTCTAAAACGTTTTCGTTTTTGTATGTTTTCAACATGATTTGATTTTCTTTTTAAATTTGTTGATTTTTGCTTTGAATTTTGTTTTGAATTTTGTTTTGCTGTGATATCTTTCTTTGTACTAATACCTTTCTTTGTACTAATATCTTTCTTTGTACTAATATTTTCTTGTGTAGTATTATTCCCTTGTGTAGTGATATCTTCCTTTATATTTTCCTTTGTAGTATTATTTTGTTGTGTGGCTTTTAAATAAAGTAATTTACATACTTCATCATTATAATAATTAATCGCTATATTTAAACCATACAAATCTATCATTTTTAAACTTTTATTTAAAATAGAATTGAAATAATTATTTAAATTGGAATGTTGTGGAATTAATGAATTTGATTCAAGTTCTAATTTTTTTTCTTGTTCTATTAGTAAACTATTTCTTTTTATAAAATCAAGGTTAAGCTGATTATATAATTTTTTAAAAAGTTCGATATCAAATGAATTAACATTAGAAATTGAAGGGTTTGAGTTTCTTATATTAGATTTATAATGATTTAATAGTACTTGTATAATATTCTCATTTGCATAAGAAGTTGAAGGGTTTGGTTCTCCTATAGTATATTCATAATTATTTAATAGTACTTCTCTATTATTTTGATATGAATAAGAAGTAGAAGGATTTAGTTCTCCTATAGTAGATTCATAATGATTAAATGGTACTTGTCCATTATTTTGATATGAATAAGAAGTTGAAGGGTTTGGGTTTCTTATAGTATATTCATAATTATTTAATAGTACTTCTCTATTATTTTGATATGAATAAGAAGTTGAAGGGTTTGGGTTTCTTATAGTATTTTCATAATGATTTAATAGTACTTCTCTATTATTTTGATATGAATAAGAAGTAGAAGGGTTTGGTTCTCTTATAGTATTTTCATAATGACTAAATGGTACTTCTCCATTATTCTCATTTGTAAGAGAAAAAGAAGGATTTAGTTCTCTAGTAATAGTATATTCATAATCATTTAATAGTACTTCTCTATTATTCTCATATGTATTGTTATATTCGCTAGAAGTTGCAAATGTTAAATTAAAAAAAAACATGATAAAATTTTTTAAATTTTTTATTTATAGAAAAAATATCAATTTTTTAAAATACATAAATATTTTTAATTTAGAGAATATACACTCTATAACAGTCATTAGTAAAAATAATTTTTATATAAAAAACAACCAATCAGTGGTTAATCACACTCAGAATAGTTAATATATATATTTTTAAATATATAAGAAATAATAAAAAAATTATTTAATGATTGGTGTGGAAACTTTGTAATTAGATGTATAACCTCTATAAATCAAGCCTTTTTATCATTATATCAAGATTAATACATATATAGCAATAATATAAAGATTTTATTAAAATTTTATCAATATTTAATTTCTTACTATTAAAGAAAGAAAAATAAATTGATTTTATAAAAATAAAAAAAAATTATTTTTATTTAAATTAGTTTTATTTGTGTAACGAGAAATGTGAGAACACTAAATTATAAAATTTTAATACTTATTTAATGCTAATTATCTCCGAATCATGATCAGTTCCATAATTATAAATAAATTTAATAAAATGATAAAATTGTTATGTTTAAGAGAAATCTAACAAAATTAGAATTGTAATATTAATATTTTGAATATTTAAATATTATAAAATAATACACAACAAAATTAATATTATTTTCTAATTTTATTATTTTTGTATATTTGTTATCACTTTTTTTATAAAATTTTTATTTATACAATATGTATGCTATGGCAAAATAAAGAAGGTACAAAATAATAACTTTTCTATTCATATTCAAGTTTTATAGGAATATTATTATTTATAATCAATTTACAGTAGCAGAAAGAAAACAAATCTAAATCTACAAGTCAAAACATAAAATAAAGTAAATGAAATATAATATTTGGGATTTTGTAGAAAAAAGTAATTTTAATACTATTTTAAATAGTGACAACAAGATTAAATAAAAAACTAATCAGATTATATATTTTAGATCATGAAATAACACTTCATTGCAAAAAATACCAAATTTATTAAAATTATGCGTATTCTTAAATGACTTACTTTGAATTCTGATAATTTTTGGTCTGTTATAGACCAATTATATATTGTTTCCAATTTAACACTCTTTATGCAGATTACATTCTTTCGTTAATCCAATAGAACATTTTAATCATAGCTATTTTGTATAATAAATTGTAAAAGTATCATAACGATATAAATAAATTCTATTTTGAATTAAAATTCTTTAATGTATTATGATGAAATTATATTGTTTGTATACTCTCTAAAAAAACAAGACAACCCAAAAAGTTTATTTAGAAAGAATACAATAAAAGTAAATTGCATAAGTATATCTATTTTATTCTTTAAATCTTGTATTTTATAAAATATATACTCACCTTTTACCATAAAACTTCTTTAATATTGTCACTAATATAATTCTCTAATATAAGGTACCGATATCAGATCAATTTCACTGATTATTGATATTAAATACGCCCCGTTTTTAAAAACAATATTTCTTATTTTAATAAGACTATATATGTTCTATAAGTTTGAGGTTATAGATAGACATTTAACACCTCAATGTTTGTGTATTAAAAACACTATTGTTATGTTGGTTTTATGCTTTGAATCATTGTCTCGTTGAAATTAAATTATTACTTAATATTTAAGTACAATATAGATTATTTAAAACAAACAAATTTCTAATGCCATCTTTACTTATTCAATACAAAATAATTATTTTTGAAAATTGAAAATTTCAATTTCTCTCATTTAAATTATTACTAAATATTTGAGTACAATATAGATTATTTAAAACAAACAAATTTTCAATACCGTTTCTACTTATACAACCCAAATCAAATTATTATTATGTTTATGTTCAAATTTGATAATTTTGGCTTTAAAAAGAGAAAATAACATTTTCTCTAAGAAAAAGAGCAAAACTTTTATCAAAAACACTAAAATTCAATTCATTTTTTATTAATTTTTTATTATAAATTAATTACTGCTAATACCATTATATATATTCTTTATAATTTTTGTATATTCTAATGTGATCTTACGCGTTAGATCTATTTAATTCAGTTTTACATTGATTTCTCATATTGAAAATAACTGAATATTTTTGTCGAATTAAAAAACATCAAAATAGTTTATATAAAATGCGCAATTTAAAAATAATAATTATATTAATAATGTTTTTTATGCTGAGACAAGACAAAGTCAAAAACATCTGGTAAAAAGCTAGAAAAACCCATCCAATCGTTTCTCGGCAAACGACACTATACACTAATTTATAAGAGAGAAAAGTTCTGATTTTCAAACAGTAAATATTAGTAGTATGATCATTACATATATTTGGGTTAATAATGTTGCACATTCAAAGTATTCAACTCTCGTCTTGTGAGTTTATTTGTAGTAACTAAAATATATTCATACAATTTTAAGTTAGTTGTGATTGACTATTATAGATCTTATAAAGTTTTTAATATCACAATATTTTAAATTCTGGAATGACAGAACTGCTTTCAAATATTATTTATATATTTCTTATTGAGTATCATATCTTTGATAAATAATTTTATAAAATTTAAAAATTTTAAGTTGTAGCTTCACTTTGTCAGTTTATTGCTTTTGAACCATATAGAAGTCCCTTCGATCCAGCTATGTTTCTGATGTTAAATAATTTTATAAAATTTTAAGTTGTAGCTTCACTTTGTCAGTTTATTGCTTTTGAACCATATAGTAGTCCCTTCGATCCAGCTATGTTAATTTTGTTCATTGAGTATAATCTGAAATTAGAATATTTGTATATTTGATAGGCTCTTTATAAGAAATATTAGACTTTAATTTTTTAATATTTTCCAATCTTTTACAATTTTTTTAGTACTGTATATGTGATCTCAAAAATCTATTAATTTAAAATGTAAATATTTCTAAATCAATTTTATAATTATACTATAAGGAAAGAATCTGCTGATTAAACATATAATCTTTTTATTTTAAATAAATAAATATACATTCTCTTGTGGTTTTAGAGTATATAAAATTATAGATAGACAAGTTGTTAAAAAACCATTTTTATGTATTTTGGCATCTAAATATAATCTTTCTATAGCTCAATATGTTATAATAGTTAGAATTACAATTGAATAAGTTGTTATGATGTTAATATTTAAATAAGTAATGTACATGATTAACAATTATATAAGTTGTTATGATTAGCAATTGAATAGTAATGTACATAATTAACAATTGAATAAGTAATGTACATGATCAACAATTGAATAGTAATGTACATAATTAATATTTAAATAAGTAATGTACATGATCAACAATTGAATAAGTAATGTACATGATTAACAATTAAATATAATCATAATTTTTCAACCCCTCTTTATATTATCTAACCCAAATATGATTATAAAAAAATAAAAATTACAACATGGCTCTGAATACAAAAGAATAAAATAAAGCAAAATAGTTAAGATCAATGTCAAATTTTAAATAATTGATTTATTACGCCCTCTTAAACAGTTACAATCAGTTCAAATTTAAATATTATTGTTAAGACCTAAATATAACTGATATCTATAAAGTATTGCACCAAAAGTTGATTTATTTATGTTTTGTTGGAAGTACCAGGCCAATGTCTTAATAGTGTGTTTATCATCTATGTTCTGTTGTCATGTATCATTCTTCTGTAGGGGTATCGTTTTTAAATAGTTTTCACACTGTCTTAGAGATAGTAATGATCAACATAATTCAATATATCACATTCTGATACATAACAATTATAAAAGTATATCAATTCATATATAAATTTTATTTCTTGATCAATCTAGCCTCTTAGTTTAAAGTTAGTAACATAAGAACATTATTATAAACAACATATTTCAAACCAAATAAAGGTGTTAATACTTTATACTTAAAAAAAATGAAATATTTGAAAATATTTGAAAATAATATGGAAATATTTGAAAATAATGAAAATAATATAAAAAATTGAAATATAAAAATAATATAAAAATAATAATAAAAATAATATAAAAAATTGAAATATAAAAATAATAATAAAAATATAATAAAAATTATATTATAAAAATATTATAAATACGATTTATAACAATATACAAAAGCCTTACGTTCTCTTTTATCACATTCTCTAATAGGTTTCTTTGTTACAATTACATTACCAACATCTGACATTTTAACTAAAAGAATTATTAAATTTTCTTTTTCAATATCATTTTTTATATCAAAAGATAAAAAATTAATATCATTTCTTCTAATAATATCAAAATTAAATATTTGTTCTTTAAAATCAATAATAATTATTTTTTAAATTATATAAATATATTCCAATATTTGTAAAATCTTTTATGTTAGTTAAATCACAAATAATTGTATTTTTATTATAAAAAATAATATTTGATTTTATTATTTGATTTTTTGAAACTAAATAAGCAAATTTTTGTATTTTGAACTTTTCTTGTTTTTTTAATTTTATCATTTTTAACTATTTTTCTTTTAAGTTTTAAATTTGATAAATTTTTATCATTATTTTCTTCCATAAAATTATTTCTTTGCATAACATTTTTTTCTTGAGTAATATTATTTTCTTGTATTGCTTTATTTTCATGCACAACATTATTTTCTTGTATTGCATTATTTTCTTGCATAACATTATTTTCTTGTATTGCTTTATTTTCTTCTATAACACTATTTTCTTCTGTGTCGCTGATGTCTGTAACATTAATTTCTTCTGAAGAATTATTTTCTTGCATAACATTTCCTTGCATAGATTCTAATTGAATTGATGGAGTATTAAAACGATTAATTAAATTGGAATGTTGTGGAATTAATGGATTTGATTCAAGTTTTAATTTTTTTTCATGTTCTATTTGTAAATTACTTCTTTTTATAAAATCAATGTTAAGCTGATAATGTAAATTCCTAAAATGTTCGTTTTAAATGAATTACCATTAGAAGTTGAAGGGTTTGGTTCTCCTATAGTAGATCCATAATTATTTAATAATACTTCTCTATTATTTTGATATGAATAAGAAGTTGAAAGGTTTGGTTCTCCTATAGAAGATTCATAATTATTTAATAGTACTTCTCTATTATTCTCATTTGTATTGTTGTAATCGTTAGAAGTAGCAAATAAAAAATATCAATTTTTTAAAATTCATAAATATCTTTGATCAAAATTTATTCAATATAAAATCTTATATTTATAAATAGATTTATATTTTTCAATATAAAATTGTTATAATTTTTAAGTTAGATTAGTTAGTCACTAATCTAACTAACTAATCTGACATAACTGACTAATTATGACTAAACATGACCAACCATGACCAACTATGACCAACCATGACTAACCATAACTAATTATGACTAACTAATCTAACATGATTGACCAACTATGATCAATCATGACCGACTATGACCAACAATGACCAACCATGACCAAACATGACTAACTATGACTAACTAATCTAACATGATTGACCAACTATGATCAACTATGACCAACCATGACCGACTATGATCAACCATGACCGACTATGACCAACTATGATCAACTATGACCGACTATGACCAACTATGACCAACTATGACCAACAATGACCAACCATGACCAAACATGACTAACTATGACTAACTAATCTAACATGATTGACCGACTATGACCGACTATGACCAACATGACCAACCATGACTAACTAATCTAACATGATTGACCAACTATGACCAACAACGCAAGACAATAACAATGATTAAATAATAAATTTAATTAAGCTTCATTTCAATATAAACACTTTCAGATATCTTAAAATTATCCTTAAAATACTCTTCATTATCCTTTTCAGTAATAAAAACTATTTTATAAGCTTCACTATCATTAGAAAACACTTTATAAGCTTCACTAACTAACTTTTGTAACCCTTTCCTCTCACTACAATAATACTCATAAATTATGTACTTTTTACAACCACCCCTTATTATTTTATATTGCGGTATTAATACAAGAAATCCATTAATTTTTCCATCTTCCGTTTCACATACAAAAAGTTCTTCTTTTTGATCCAACTTAATTTTAAAATTATTTTCAAATTCTTCAAATTCAACTTCCTTATTATAATAAAACTTAAATATTTCATTAAGACCTAAAGCATAATCATTTAATTCCATTCTTCTTACAGAACATTCAACCTTAGGATTAACTTCAGGTGCTCTCAATAATGAAAGAAAGAAATGCATGGATTTTATTAAAAAATTTTTTTTTATAAAAATGGAAAAAATCTAAGATATTTTTTTTTTAATACAATACTTTCAATTATCAAAATATTTGACATCTGAAATAAATTGACATAATTATTCATATTTTAAATAAGAATTGACTTAATTATTTATTTTAAAGATACATCCCTGAAATATTAAAATTTGAAATATTAAAATTGGAATATTAAAAATATTATTTATAAATATTTTGAATGAATTAATTAAATATCTAAAACAATGATTAATTAATGTGACTAGTATGACTATGATAGTGTGATGGTATGAATATGATGGTGTGATGGTATGACTATGATAGTGTGATGGTATGACTATGATATGGTATAATGGTATGAATATGATGGTGTTATAGTATGAATATGATGTTGGGACTATGTGGTGAATTGACGATATGGCGATATGACGATATTACAATATAGTATGACTATCTATACTATATGACGATATTACAATGATAGTGTGACTATCTATACTATACGACGATATTACAATGATAGTGTGACTATCTATATTATAATTGATCATATGTGACTATCTATACTATGTGACTAATCATCTCATAACAATTAAAAACATGTAATAGAATAACTAACAAATCAAAATATTTATCATAAAATTTAGCTGAAACTCAATACAAAAATTTTTAAAAAATTTTATCCATGGCTGAAAAAGCTAAGAAGATTGTTTTTGCTGAAAATGATTCACACTCAGATTCTGATAACGAGAATGTTATCGAGGATTGTCATGACTGGGGTAGTTTTGGTCTTAAAGAAGACTTAGTTAAAGGTATCTTTGCAACTGGTTTCGATAGTCCTTCATTTATTCAAAAGAAGGCCATTCCTCATATGATCATGGGTAGAGATATGAGAGCCCAATCTCAATCTGGTACCGGTAAAACAGGTGCTTTCGTCATAGGTTCTCTTCAAAAAGTTGATCCTAAGATAAAATCACCACAAATTCTAGTTCTAGTTCCTACTAGAGAACTCGCTTCTCAAAACTATAAAATTTACCTTCAAATCGGTAGATTCTTAGGCATCAAGTGCTGTTCATTGGCTGGTGGTTATTCTGTTAAAGCTGATGAGGAAAATCTTAAATCAGGACCCCAAGTCATTGTTGGTACCCCTGGTAGAGTTAACCATATGATTCAACATGATCATCTTAAAACTGGTCATATTAAAATGTTTATTTTGGATGAAGCTGATGAAATGATGGTTGATGCTTTTGAAGAAGATGTTAAGAATATATTCATGCGTCTTACTGCTGAATCTATTCAAGTTATTATGTTCTCTGCTACTTATGGATCTGATGTTCTTATTCCTATGAGTAATGTATTTAAAGATCCTGTTGAGATTGATTTAAGACATAATGATCAAACATTACATGGTATTAGACAATATTATTGTAATATTGGTGATGTAGATCGTAATAGTGAGCTTGAGATCAAGATTAATACATTAATTGATATTTTTAAAGGACAAGCTATTGAACAGATGTTGATTTTCTGTAGTAGAAGGTCTGAAGCACAGAAAGCGTTTGATTTGTTAAGATTACGTGATTGGCCATGTGAGATTATTAGTGGTGAAATTAAGGATATGAAAGAGAGGAATGATATTTTAGAGAGATTTAAGAGTGGTAAGAATCGTATATTAGTTACTTCTGGATTATTGAATCGAGGTGTTGATATTCAGAGTCTTGGTGTTGTTGTTTCTCTTGATGTTCCTTCTTTTGATAAGAAGAATGACTATCTTCATCGTATAGGAAGGTGTGGTAGATATGGTAGAAAGGGAGTGGCTTTGTTTGTATTGACACGATCCGAAATTGGAAGTCTTAAAGAAATTAACAAACATTTTAACTCAACAATATCTGAGCTGCCTGCTGATATTGATTTTAGAGAATAATTTAAAAATAAAAATTTTTTAATTTCTAAAAAATATATTATTAGTTATTTTAGAATATTATTATGTTTTTCTAGAAAGTTATAAAATTGTTCTAGAAAAAATATTTTAATTTGTCCTGAATATAGTTATGTTGTTTCCTTTTAGAAAAAAATAATATTTTGTTGTCTTGAATATCATTATGTTGTTCTAGAAAAATGTTTTAGATTGTTCTAGAAAGTTATTATATTATAACATATAATTATTTAATAAATAAAAGATATTTAATAGCTTATCAACTATTAAGAACTTATCAAACATTACAATTTAGTTAAAATAAAAATATATTAAAATGGATTGGCTTAATTTTGAATCAAAAAATCTAAAATTAAACATTTTATTTGTCAAATCTTTAACTATAATTTTTTTATAAAATTTATGTAGTATTTATATTTACAACAGTAAAATTTATTTTATAAAATATTTCCTTTTTATAAATGTTTTTTTAAAAAATTTTATGTCAGGACTTGAAGAAAGAAAGAAAAGAGTTCTAAATAGATTATTATCTACAATTGATGCTAATAACAAGCTTTTATATGAAGTAAACAAACAAATTTGTGATATAGTTGAACAAAACAAAGTTTTAGAGAATTTATATGAATCTTATAAATTATGGAAGTCAAAGTTTTAATAAAATTGATTATTTTTTTATAAAAAAATTATTAATATAATGTTAATATAATATTACTATTGATATATTATTAATATAAAGGTAATATAATATTATTATTGATCAATATAATAATTATATTCATTATTATTATTATATTTATTACTAATATTTATTATAATATTTGTTATATTTATTTTTATGTTTTTTTATCTCTTTCAAAATACAATTTGTTTATTTTCATTTTGTTGATAATTATGAAACAATTTTTAAAAATTCAACTTTATCAACATAAACATGAAAACCATGGCTGGAGCATATGTAAATTTACTTAAAACAAGTATAGGCAGTGGTGTTCTAAGCTTTCCACATCTATTTGCTACCTATGGAATAGTAACTACAATATCTCTAACCATCTTAAGTGGCTTATTCGCTTCAATAGGTCTAATTCTATTAGTCATATGTTCACAAGACATAGGTCGTACTGCAGATCTAAGTAAACTAGCTAGTCTATCGGTCCCATATACCAAATTTTTTGTTGACTTAGCTGTTTTCCTAAAATGCTTCGGCGTCTCATGTTCATACATGATCATCACTAGCCAACTATTACCTCCATTAATAGACACCATCCTTCAAAGAAAAACCTTCTTAAGCAATCCTGCAATATCTCTTCTTATATTTCTACTAATCATAGGTCCTTCAACCTACTTATATAAATTAGATAAACTAAAATACACTTCTTTTGCTGGTGTACTAGCTATAGTAATAGTAATCATAGGCTCTATCTACAGATACTCTCAAAAAATAGTTACAGATGCTGATATAGCTCTATATCTACCTATGAACGTATATTGGTTAAGTGGCTTTTCAAAAATAATTTATTCTTTCACTTGCCATCAAAATATTTTTGCTGTCAATTCAGAAATGGAGGACAACAGCTACAGTAGAATGAAAAAACTAATATATTATGTAGCATCTACTGCCTTTGTTTTATATATAAGCTTTGGTCTATCTAACTATTTGATATATGGGTCTAAAAGTACCGATAATATATTAGAAAACTATCCTAATGATAATCTAGCAACAATAACTAGAGCTTTATACATAGTTGTAATGGGTGTTTCTTATCCTTTACAAGTAGCTCCATGTAGGCAATATTTGTTTAATTTAATATCAATTACAACAAAAAGCAGAGCCTACGATTTTTTACATTTCTCAGTTACATCAATGATATTAGTAATTAGTTATATGATTGCAGTATCAGGAGTAGATCTAGGTTTGGTATATTCTTTGATTGGAGCTACAGCAAGTACATTTATGAGCTTAATTCTTCCATCTTTGTTTTATATGAATTTAGAAATAGAAAGATCAGTATTTTTAGTGATAATGGGGTATTTATCATTTCTATATGGCATATTTGTATTTATTACTACTTTATTTGGAATTTTAATAGAACATAAACATTAATAAAAAAATGATACATAAATTTTTATGATGTTTTATTTAAAAATATTGACAAATCTTGACATGATTGACTAATTTTGACATGGCTTACTAACCTTGACATGGCTTACTATTTGACCATTACTGACCATGAATGATGATAATAATATAAAATTTTATTTGTCCAATATGCTTGCTTAGACAAAAGTATGAAAAAAGAAAAAACACAAACAGCACAAAATAGTATCGAAAGGAAACCTCCTCGCTAATATTCACAAAGAATCATAATTATCAACAAACTTATCATAACAGAAAAGCCGAACCTGCCAGTAAAAACTACTAAATCAAACAAAATAATAAAATATAGAAAAGACGAAAACAGATATTAATGACCATACACTATTCGTGGTTGGTAAAAAGCAATAGAAAAACTTGATTGTCATGAAATCTTAAACCATCTTAGATGGTGACAGTATACGATAGGATGTTGTTGTAGCTGGGCTTAGTGCTATTACACACAACAACCAGCTTAATCTTCGAGATCCCAAAGTGGCACTTTCCTGCCAATAGAAAAGAGGTGTCTGTCTATCGATCGCAAACCAGTTTGCCAGAGTGAATAAGGTTATCCGTATCCCTAAGGCCCCCTGATTTAGCTCCTGGCAGGCTTTAACTTGTTTTAGCCCAATTAGCCACTGTTTCCAACGTTAACACTCTGCAGCACGTGGAGATCTGGACTCATCACAGAGTTGAATGATCATGATCGACCATGGCTGACTATGTTTGACTATGTCTGACTATCATAGCATCTGACCTTCTGACTAAACTGAATAACCTTGACATGGCTTACTATTTGACCTTGTCTGACTAATCATATCATACTAAATAATTTGATTAATCTTGACATAAATCACTATTTGACCTTTTAACTAACCCTAAATTAGAAAACTATTTGATTATGCCTGACTATCTGACTAAATTGACTATCTGAACCACTCTGACCATGATTGACCATCTGACTAATCATATTATACTAACTAATCAGTAATAAATCAAATTTTATGTATTGATCACTCATATAAATATATCAAAATTTATAATCATACTACATTACATAAATCCATAATTAATAATAGATTAACTAATAAATAAAAGTATTTCAATATTTTTATTCTTCATCCAAAATTAAAAACACTGCTTGATCAACATCACCACTAGTTCTTTTAAGCATCTCAAGATTCTTCTTAGTATCCGAAAATCCTTGAGATCTCATCTCTTGCAACTGAGGACCAAATTCTATAAGTGAATTTCTCTTGCATACTCCTGGTATGCTACTTTTGGTTGTTTTTGTAATTTTACACCCAGTATCGTATTTTTTATCTACTTTTAGCCCTAACATTGGGCTACTATTTAAGTCTTTAGTAAGTGAAGACATCATATTGATACCCCCAGGCATATTCTCAAGCTTAGACATGGCTATATCAGCATTTCTCATCTGCTGATCCATATAACCAGGTTCACCACTTAGTTTTTCTAGTTCATCTTTAAATTCTGAACTATTGAATACCATTTTAAGAGAGTCATTCTCACCAACCATATTTTTCATAATTTCTCTAGTTGATGGACTTTTTAGAAAACTTTTTAACATTGGACTTTCCATAAGACTATTCAGACCCATTTCTGATTTGCCTTCAAATACTTTTTGCTTAGAGATTGATACTTCTATGTTATTTTCAAACCCCAGTTCATCCAAACTTTTGAAGTCTGTTGATATTGTTCTGTTATGGATCATGAGTCTTTGTTGAGAAGAAGGTATTTGGTAGGTGGTGTAGATTAAATCCTTTAAGTTGCTAAGAGGTTCTGTAATATCAAAATCTATGGTTTCTTTCTTATTTAAATAGCAAAGGTGTATTTTTATCTTCATGTGGGTAAAAATGTTTTTGCTTATATAAAATTTTAGAATGAAAAAGGAGAAAATAAATCTGTTGATTGTGTGTTTCATGTAATATTGATTGTGTGTTTCATATTGTTTGTGATTGGTAGCTTATTATTATAGAATTTGTTTATAAACAATATAAAAAATATTAGTTAGTCAATTATATGTTAGGTTAGTTAGTCAGTTATATATTAGTTAATTATATGTTAGGTCAGTTATATATTGGTTAGTTATTCAGTTATATTCAAAATTAGTTAGTCAATATATTAGGTTAGTTAGTATATTATATCAATAAAATAATTATAAATTGATTTTTAAAAAAGTGTCAAATAATATTTTTACTAAATAAACCAATTATTAAAATTTATGACTAATTAATGTAAAATTATGGTCTATTGATCAAATATAACATACTTATTCGCTTAAATGTTATAATTTTATATATTTTTAACAATATTATTCTGTATTTAAGTACCAATAAATAAATCTTATAATTCTAAAGAATATTTAATATTGAAATCTATATTCATTATTATTTTTATATCAAATATAACAACATAGTTAATTAACCTATTATATGTTTTGATCAACAACCAATAGTATATTTTATCATAATCTTGTCAAGTCATATATTCTATAATTTTCAAATATTTCTAGAAAATTTAAAAAAATTTTATCATGACTGAACCAGACATGGAGATAACATTTGATTTATTTGAACCCAAGGAAGTAGATGTTAATCCAAGAGTAAAGACATCAAGACGTAGAAAACAAGACGAATATGACTTGGATGATCCTTTTTTAGAGGTCACCAAGACAATTGCACCTCGTCCCTTAAAAATTGAAAATTTTTTTGTTTATCAGGGTGTATACAAAAAAATTAACTTAAAGAAAAAACGTAAATTTTTATTTGAATTTGAAAATTTGGTTGATTTTAGCTCAAAACAAAAGAAAAAGGATCAAAAATTCTTAAATTTGATCTTTTTCTTGATCTACATTGAAGAAATAGAAAATGTTAACATAAATTTAAAGGTCTTAAGCCTAAAAGATAAAAAATACATTATTAGTGATGAGTCAAACAATCAAGACTTAAGTTCTACGACTAAAAATAAATGTAATATTGAAAATAGTCAAAGATTAATTTCTGTCTTTAAACTACAGTCTTACAACTATAAAGAAGACTATGAACTTGATTATGACAAGGTTTCATCTATGTTTGATAATCTTTTTAAAATTGGGAATGATGAAAATAACTACAAAGAAAAAAAGTTTTTAAAATTTAAAGAAACTTCATATATTAAGTTAGTTATAGATTTTATACTTAATTACTTCAAAGTATATGCTATAGACTCTGATATTGATCCTTTAATAATATTATTTAATGCTGTTGAGTGCGCTTTAACATCATTTTCAGAGTTTTGCTCTAATTCATTTAAGCTAAAATCATTTCTTTCGAAATACATTGAAACCGTAGCATTAGAAGCTGGTTTTGAGTTAGATGAAGCGGAGAAAGGCAATTTTATATTAGATGATACTGTAGATCATAGCTTTACTAAATCTTGTAATGTGAATTCTGATTTTTTTTCATCTTCAGATAGAAAACAAAATTTAAATTATGATAAGAAGATAATTAATAATACACAGCAAGATATTGGATATTCATTACCTAATCAGATTCAATATGAGGATAAAAGATATAATCCTATTGAAGTTGCAAGATATAATAATAATATGTATTCAAGATATAATGCTTCTTCTCAAGATAATACTTATACAGCGCCTACTCAGTATCCATTTTATGGTAGTTATATGTATGATAGTGAAAGTCAACGTTTTAATTCAAGAAATAATAGTTCGCATGCTGAGTTTAATAATACAAGACAGATTAATCATCCACAATCAGAATTTAATTTTATAAATCAACCACATGCAGAGTTTAACAATTTAAAAAGAATAAATCAAACACCAGAATTCACCAATCCAAGACAAATGAATCGTTCACAATCTGACTATACCAATACTAATAGTCATTCTATGGATTTTAGCAATCCAAGGCAGTTGAATCGTTCACAATCTGATTACACCAATCCAGGCAGTCATTCTATGGATTTTAACAATCCAAGACATTTGAATCGATCTCAGTCTGATTATGTTAATTCTAGCCACCCACAAGCAGATTTTAGCAATCCAAGACAGATAAATCGTTCACAAAATGATTATGTTAATTCTATCCATCCACAAGCAGATTTTAGCAATCCAAGACAATTAACTCGCTCTCAATCCGATTATACCAAACCTGGTCATACACAGGCAGAAATCAATGATCCAAGACAGATAAATCGCACACAACCTAATTTTAATTGTCCAAAACAAAGAAAAAATATAAAATCTGATTATAGCAGCACATCACATGAATCAAATTTTATAATAGGAGCACCTCCAAAATTTGTTAATCCTGCAAATAATCTTATAAATGATAAATATCCTCATCCAAATCAGTTTACAAACAATCCTGGTTTTTTATATGATGACATGCAAGGATATGATTTTCCAAATTATGAATTTTATTATAACTATGCTGATCCTTTGTATGCTAAAGCTAATCCTTCCCATGTTAAGAAAGAAAGTGAAAAAAATAATAAAAAGAAGGAAGAAAAAAAATGAAATTATTTAAAAAAATTCGTTAAATTTAACTTAGTAAATTAGTTTAGATATATAAAATAACACTTGATTCAATTATAATTGTTGTAAACATTGGTATAAATTTGTTTATTTATACTGCCAGTCTTCTCATTGCATATACCTTTAAGGGTAAGGTGATATTTATAGCTAAGACTTAATCAATTGAAATATCTCATAATCTTTCTAACTAACAACAATAATATATATTTGTAGTATCTTATATTTTATAATTAGATTAGTTAGTTTGTTTTTATTTATTGTTTGTAAGATGCTCTTAAATTTTTATATTTGACTATAGGTAATAGTAAAGATTTAAAAATATTGTAAATAAATATTTTGCTTTATACTTAGCATACAAATTTTAATTCTTTATTTATAAATTATTTTTTTATTAGAAAATGATCACATCACTTCGATGAATCACAAATTAAAACATTGAAATCACCTTATAATTGATTTATAACAAGAAATTACTGAAATAATGTTATATGACATATTAATAACCTTGTTCAATATATGAAAAAAATAGAGTCTATAGACAGACAGTCTTCCATTGGCAAGGAAGTGGAACTTCCCTATAAAATGATTTGATTGGTGTATTTAATAGTCATAAAACCATCTACAATATAGTGTGTGTATTTAAAGTATTAATGTCACCATCTATGAGGGCATGAAAACAAGTTTTTATATTGCATTTTATCAAAACACGATAAAATTATGTTGATTATCCCTCCTTTAACCGTTCTTTCTTTATCCAATTTTGATTTTAGAAACTTTCGCTTATTCGTTTGTATTTAGTAAGTTTACTAAAGCTTCAGCTTCTTTGTAGAAATAAACGGAAAGCTTGACAATCAATACCACTTTAAGACTTTTATTTTTGATAAATAAAACCCATTATTATACTCTGCGCCATATTGATGCTTATACTTTTGCAGTTTATCAAAATTAAGTAAATAAAAAAAAAAATATATTAATGTCTATAAATATAAATAATTTTATTAAACTTTACGATCCTTAAATCTTTCTAAATTTTTTCTACATTCATCAATGAAATCATTCTCTTTTATAAATGAAGGGGGTAATATCAAAGTATAATTATCAATGAGGAAATTCATTTCTTCGATACAGAATAAACTTTTAATATCACTAGATCCATTTATCTCAACATCTTTAATTGTTGCTTCTATATCAACAGCAAGAGCATCATCGTTATTCTTGGGATTATTGTAATAAGAATAAAATCGTTGATCGTAAAGATAATCCATATTTTCTTTAAAAAAATCATCTTTTTTAATTTTATAAATAGATTCATCTTCTGTAAACATAGAATTACAAATCACAGATAAATTCACATGAAAATTTATAGAATGTTTATCTGAAATATAACCAGAGTATAAAATACATCTAAAGTATAAATATTTATCCTTTAAATTTAATTTATCCATATAAAGAATATCTTTTATGGCTGTATTGCTATTCTCGAACCTTTGAGCTAATTCATTTTTATTATTTTTCATTAAAAAATTGTATATAAATTTGTGTGGCTTTAAAGCATTTTCCTTAAATTCATTAAAGAAAATATCAAACCTGTTCAATTCATCAATATTTGGACTATAAAAGCATGTCTGTATGATACTTAACTCATTTAATACAGGTTCAAGACAATTATTTTTTATCAGCTTTAAAAATTCAAAAACAAAGCCAGTATTTAAATATTTAGCTATGAAACTATCTTTATGACTTGCCAAATCCTTATAAAAAACTTCAGTTGTTTGTTTCTTAAAAAGTAAATTTCTGGCATTGCCAAAATCACTATTAGCTTTAAGTTTTGATAATTTCTCCCCAATTTCAAATACATTTAAATTCAATAAAATTAGATGTGGAAACATAAAATCAACTGTTAAATCAGCTTTATCCTCTTGTAAGTTTAACTCTTCTCCTTTATTATTTTTTATCATCAATTGAACTAACATTTCTATAAGACTCAAATATTCAAAAAAATTTTCTGTTAAAAAATCTTTATGCGGAGAAAGCAATTTGTATTCAGACAAAGACATTTTAAATAATTCAAATAGTGACATTTTAATAACCTTATAAATGTCTTCTTTTTTTAATTCATCGGTACCAATTGACTTTATATCATTAAAAACATCATTTAATGTATTTTTGAATAAGAATTCTTCTTCCTTTTCAATTTCCTGAGACAAATAATTCTGATGAATGATTTTATGAATCTGAAATATTTTGCTTTCAGTGTAATACGTAGAAAATGAAGTTAATTCATTTCCATACAAATTTTTAGCAGTATTTGCCACACTTTGTTAATTATAGCTAGCTTTCGAATAAAAAACTACACTTAGAAAAGATAAAGGAGCAACTAATCCGAAGATCATTTTTTTATTTTTCATGGATAAAAATTTTTGTTAATTTTATAAAGGAGATTTGAAAAATTATTAAAATCAACATTTTATATATTGGATTAAATCTTTAAATATGCCATTTTAATATGATTTTTGATCAATTCGAATAAAGAACCAATACCAGATGAATTTATGTTATTAATATATCACATATTATGATTAGACAATTATGAGGCTTTAAAGCTATAAATAATGGTTAATCACGAATATGTAATAATTAAATTATCTTGCATTTTCGTAAATAAATTTATTTATTATGAAATTTCATGTGCATAAATTTATGGAAAAGATTTAAATAAAAAAAATATTGCATTAATATATATGAGAGGAATAGAGGTCATGTATTGTATACCTTGTATTGATATTTAGTTAATTTAAACATTTATATATTGAGATTTTATATGAATACAATAGAAGAAACAATATTATGCAATTTAGATCAAACTGTTACAGCTATATTGAAACAGTTAACAATTTAATTCTTATTCTGACATTTTAATATT
>JAOXFI010000054.1:0-42071 GCA_029232285.1 Agmasoma carcini (nom. nud.) | reverse complement strand
GAACTAGATAAGACATAAGTCGTAACAAGGTATCTGTAGGTGAACCTGCAGATGGATCACTAACAAGTGGGGGTTTTCCCTCATAATCAAAACTATAAACTATACATTGTTGAAGATTAATTTATCAAGACTAGTATTGTTCATAACTATTAGGTTAACAAAGTGATAACATGATGAATGATATAAAGGAGTTTAAATGTCTCCAAAATCCATCTCTTGTAACCAAAGCGCTTCATGCGTATGGTCGGTGTGTATCACCAGGATTTGCTGCCTCTTTTGTTTACTGTGTGTTTTTTGCAAGTCCGATTTTTGTAAAGTATTTTTTTACAATCGGTAGGTAAAAAGTAGTATCAATAAATCTGTTTTTTTCAAAACCCATCTTTAAAAAGGAGACGAAACAGATCCAGACAACTATAGAGGCATATCACTTATGAATGTTATACTTAAACACTACTGCAAAATCTTAAACAAGAGGTTAACAGAGTTTTTAGAAAGAAAGAACTATTTTAAACAGGAGCAATCATGGTTTAGACAAAATAGGGAATGCATGAACCAAATATGTAGCTTAATAGAGTTACTACAAACAAGAAAACATAACAATTGGAGACTGCTGTAGCATTTCTAGATATCAAAAAGGCTTTCGACACAACCAACCACCAAATATTATTCAATAAGATAGAATGTGCAGGAATTAGTTCAAAAACAATAAAGTTCATTGCTAACCTCTTGCGATGAAGTCTCGCTGTCTTGGCTCGACGGAGCAGCAACTAGCAGGTGGTTACTTCATAACTAGGCTTATAAGGGAGAGCCTGCCAGCCTCTGGATCGAGAGGCCCGCTATCACGAATCTGCCTGACAGTTCGTACTTATTTTTGCTGAGATTTCTATACGTAGAGAACGATGATGATAACAGATAGCTTTTCTTTTTCCTCTTATACCAAAGCATTGCGAAAATGTATGGTGGCGTCTAGCCGGTGTTGTTGACTTAATAGGGTGTTAGGATGGATGAATTTTTGTATACGTGTATGCTTTTTGTTAGACATTTTGCCTTACATCTTATCTCAACCTAGAATAAATACCTTTTTTTTCATTGCTAACCTCTACAAAAACACAGAGCTTAAGGTTAAAATAGGAAGTGATTACACAAAGACGTTTAGATTAGGAAGAGGTGTAAAACAAGGTTGCCCGTTAAGTCCAACACTCTTCTCAATATATATTAATGACATCTTGGATAACCTAAATGGAATTACAGTACCATACGCTTTAACAAATTGTAAAGGGCTCTTATTTGCAGACGATACTGTTATTTTTGCGGAGAACAATTTTGCAATGACTGATAATATGACAAAAATAGGAGAATGGATGGATAGAAATAAAATGGAAATAAATCCGAAGAAGTGTGGCATAATGAACATTTGTAGCGACAATAAATAAAAAACATAAAATACAAGGATAGTGAAATCAACGTAGTATCAAGCTACACGTACCTTGGAGTAGTTATTAATGATAAAATTTGTATAGACAAAATAACCAAAGACCAAGAAAGAAACAAAAGTGCAAAACTAAACACGCTAAAACCAGTCCTGAGAGATACGAGAATCCCATTATACATCAAGAGGATGATAATTAACAATGATGCTATACCAATGGCAATGTACGGTGCCGAGGTTTATGGGCTTAATGACGTAAGAGTAAAACCCATTAAGAAAAAGATTGACGAATTACTTAAAAGCATGGTTAGAAAATCAAACTTCTCTAGAAGACGAGTATACGAAGAACTTCATATACAACCAATAGAACTTTTATGCAACTTAAGAAGAATACGAGCTTACAAAAAATTTAAACAATCATAATTCTGGATTATAAATCTATACAATAATAAAATAAAATGCTTGAAAAATACATGGATTAAAGGAGCCAAAGTGTGGTTAAAGAGTAATAAAATACCGCTTAATAATAGCTTTAAGACAACAAAAATACTAACGGAAGCAATCTACAAAACACGAATTAGACGTAAAAAAGAAACTTACGCTAGTAAAATCAGTAGAAAACACATAAATACAACAGGAAAGCACATCATAAACAATCAGATTAATGATTGGGAAATAAGAATATCCACACGTGGCTATTTAGAGCCAGAACTAATACCATGTTCTTAACTAAAAACCTGATCTTCAAAGGGTTGCTAAACCAAGAGTATTTTAAAAAATGTCTTGTCTGCAAGGGCAACTTTGTTGATAATATCTCACACATAATTAACACTTGCACAGAACATGATTCCGAGAGAGAGAAAATTATTAGGGAAATAAAATGCGAAAGACATAATTTAATTAAGGAAGTGCTATTATTTAATATTAAACACAAGGTTAATATCACTAGATTTATTAACAGTGTTATCACGAAGAGATCGAGTATGATGAGAGAAAATTTATCGAAACTTAAAGAAGAAGAATCTCTTGCAACAAATCAATGATCAATTTAAACAGGTGGTCACTTATAACCAACCACTGCAATGAAGTCTCGCGTTCTTGGCTCGACGGAGCAGCAACTAGCAGGTGGTCACTTTATAACTAGGCTTATAAGGGAGAGCCTGCCAGCCTCTGGATCGAGAGGCCCGCTATCACGAATCTGCCTGACAGTTCGTACTTATTTTTGCTGAGATTTCTATACGTAGAGAACGATGATGATAACAGATAGCTTTTCTTTTTCCTCTTATACCAAAGCATTGCGAAAATGTATGGTGGCGTCTAGCCGGTGTTGTTGACTTAATAGGGTGTTAGGATGGATGAATTTTTGTATACTTGTATGCTTTTTGTCAGACATTTTGCCTAACTTCTATTCTCAATCTAGAATAAATACATTTTTTTTAATGTCTCCAAAATATCCAATAGCATTTAAGTTAATAATAATAAAACATATAGCACAACCGATGCTAGCTTATGGTGGCGAGCTCTTCGGGCTAAATACAAGTAGAATAAAGCCACTATCAAGAGAGATTAATAAATTAATTGGAATCACTCTCAAAAAATCAAATTTCTGTAGATCGTATGTCTACAAGGAACTTAATATAGACTCGATTTATACTTTAACTGGCTTTGCAAGACTTAGAGCAAGAGCCAAATATGAAAAAACGAAAGGGTACATAAAGCACCTAATACCTAATAAATTCAAAAGTATTAAAAACACTTGGTTATCAATCACTGATAGGTGAAAAAAAGGATATAAAATATCACAAGTTTTAAACAAAAAAGAGATTAAAGAACTCAACAAAAGCCTTATGATTAAAAGACCAGACAAACATAAAAGAAAACATTTGCCAAACTATTAATTGCTGTAATGTGGTTTGGTCAAAAAGAATACTTAAAGCAAATTTAAAAATTCTACAAAACAAACAAGATATAGATACCTAAATAAGATTCAGAACGGGTACAATTAGATTTGCACCTGAGTTAAAGTTTACAGGAAAGTACAAAGAAGAACTTTCCAATAAATGTCCGACTTGTAAAGACGCAAGAGAAAACTTACAACATATATTCCAATGTAGAATTAATAATAATATTATAAAGAATAAATTAAAATTTAAATTTAATAATAACAATCTGAAGAGGCCTGAAAATCTAACCAGTATAAATAAACTCAATAGAGGAGAGATGCCAGCTTTCGGTTGGAAGCCTAGAGGATATGTAAATGATCTTGGTCATTTACTAGCTCATATTTTCAGGGTGCGGGCCTCGGCCTTATCCCAATTTCGCTTATAGAGTTCCTCTTGTAACCAAAGCGCTTCATGCGTATTATCGGTAAGTATCACCAGGATTTGTTGCCTCTTTTACTTACTGTGTGTTTTTTGCAAGTCCGATTTTTGTAAAGTATTTTTTACAATCGGTAAGTAAAAAGTAATATCAATAAATCTGTTTTTTTTATAACTATTTGGCTAACAAAGTAAAAACATGATGAATGAATATTTAAAAATAAATAAAATAAATTAAAATTAAATTTTATAATAATCAATAGAGAAGCCTGAAAATCTTTCCAGTACAAAAAAGCTCTTCGAAGATGAGCTGCAAAAGTAAGTCTTTTTATTATAATTTTCTCTTTTACCAAAAGGTATGGTGGTGTAAGCTGAGTTATTGGATATAGGTATGGCGCGGTTTAGATAAATTCTTTTACCTATAGGTTTTAACCAGATTTTTTTGGCATGCAGAAGCTTCAAATAAATAAACTACTTATTGTATTGCTTCTTTTGCTTGTCGTATGTTTTTGAAGAGCCTATGATAAATTTCATATAAAACAAGATATTTTTACCTTAATCAGATAAATAATAGAAAAGCGAAAAAAACAAAGAGAGAACAACCAAAAAACAAAAATCTTGTTACGAGTCAAAAGACCACTAACGAAGCCTCAAATCGCACCCTGAACACAATTATCAAGCAGTTAAATCCGACTAACTACGAAGGACGCAACCTTTAAACTGATTCTGACGGCTATATTCTTCTGATAAAAAAATTCCATTAACGTTGAGGAAAAATCTGTCCAAAACTATGACACTTTTAACACTGATTACACTAAAGAAAAAACTATTATGCCCTGCACTTACACAGATAACGGTGCTTGTATCCCTAACTATAAATACAAAAATAAATATAAGAACAAAATAACCTATAAAGAAATACAAAAGATGAGAAAACTTCGAGCCAAAAACAATTTATTGAAAAAATCCGCCGAAGAGAGCAAAGAGCTCAGTTGCGAAAGCGACGACAGCCCTGCTTCTCCAAATGAGGAACTCCAATTACAACTAATTGACGAGCAAATCAAACAAAATCAAATAATAGCTGAATATGAGAAAAAGATTCAGGATTATGAAACTCAACTGAAAACCGAAAGGACAAGGTACGTAAGCATAATCAAAGAATTTGAGATAAAGCTACAAACCACCCAAACAAAATATGATGAAATTATCTCTGACTTTAAAGAACTTAAACAAGAAATACAAACATCAAAGATCAATAACGATGCTACCATTCAAGATAAAATGATGAGTAAGCTACTCAAAGATATGTCACAGACAATACAAACATTGGTCAAAGATGTAATGATACTAAAGAAAGCCAATTCTGCTAACCAGGAAAATGGTTCTATTCAAAAAAAATGAAAACAAGATACTTCAAGAGATTTCCAAAGTCACAAAACCAAAAAAAAAGCTACTAGCAGCGAGAACCAAAACAAAGGACCTGAACAAAATAAGGTTCACACAAAAATCAACTCAAACATGAAAACTGTTAATTCTAGAAAAAAGAGGGAAACCATAAATATAGAAAATGCCGTCAAAATCCTTAATGGTGATTCACCATTCGAAACTATCAAGTTTAAACTAATTAAAATATCTCTACCCAGAGCAACAACGATTGCAAGACTTAAAAATACCTTAACGGTAACACTCAACATTCCTAAAAGAGCATAAGAAGTATTTGGTACAAACAAAACGCTGAATACTGGCTCTTAGTGAATCAAAAGTACCTCACAGAAATATTTAACTTGTCATCTAACTTTAAGAACACACTGGTACAGGCATTAAGCATTGAAGAAATAAACCAGGACGAGAAATTCATTGATAGTCTCAAAAAAGACATCGTTTACAACAAGAAATCAACTAATAACCCAAATAAAAGAGCCGAAAAGCTTCTCTACAAGAGCCTTTTAGGCAACAATAGTGAGAAAGTTAACTTTGTAATGCACTATAATCCCTCCCCAAACCCTTGGCCTGTCTCGAACTACGAACAGGTCACCTTACAATGAACAACAGTGACAAAGCCCAATGTGAAGGGCTCCTTTCAAAACGTCACATAAAAAATGAACACTTCAAAAAAATACTCAAATACAAATTAGCTATAAAGAATTATTCAACCTACAATGTCTACAATGAGCAGAAAATACAACCGAAAGAAGTATACAAAATACTTGATTTAGGGGACGCTTCCGATGACATTCTAATCAAAAAAATCAAAAAGAAGACACGCGAGTACATAAGGATTTACATAAATCCTGAATCGAATTTTACTTCATACATACTCAATAAACTGAAAACCTTCTACAAGGTAAAGAAAACAAGAAAGACAACAAGAAACATAGACAGTGATAACGATAAGAAAAAGTCAATAAGACTACTATCAATTAATATCAATAACTCTAAAAACAAGATCTCAGAATTGGAACTAATAACTGCAAAATTCAAACCCCAAATGATTTTTCTACAAGAAACGAGAAATTATAGTGATTACGACATTTATATTCAAGGATACCACACAGTCGAACTTAAAGCAAAAGAATCAAACGCAGGTCTTATGGTTGGAATTAAGAAAGGATAAAATCTTAGCTCAGAAACGTTGTATAAAGGAGATAACATTATTGCAATAAAACTAAGTAACGGATTAAAAAACTTTATAGCTATAAACATCTACCTAAACAAAAATGATGGTAAACATAAAATAGCAATAGAGAAACTCATCTCAATTTGCCAAGAATATAAGAACATCAGTCAAATCATAGCTGGAGACTGGAATTCTACGCCAGACCAAATAACTAAAATGTTTCAAAAGGAAAGAACTTTCGTTCTCAAACCAAATAATCTATTCAAAAGGTACAAGAAGGCTTGCTAGCCACAAAAGAAGCAAAAGAACTGTAGACTTTGCAGTCGCAAATAACACAAATCTTATACTTGCTAATCGTATCTTAAGAAAAACATACATTTCAGATCACCTAGCTTTCTTGGTTAGAATTAACTTTCAGACTTCGAAAGAAGAAAGAATCAGAAGAATCGGCATAAATAGATACAAGCTCATATCAACCGAATGGCAACGAAGATACTTAAAGGACTACAAGCAAAGCAACTAAACACAACTACCCCCTGCATGGCAGAGCGATACACAAAGCTTTGGCAAGAGGAACTGGAAAGACTTGGGATAATTAGTGAAATAAGTATGGATAAAAATGCAAAATTTGCTTTTATACCAGAGAAATTAAAAATATTAATTAAGCAAAAAAGAACAATCCACAAAGAAATATTAAGACAGGAGAAAGATCTAGAAACATACACTGAACTAAAAAAGAAAATTATACTAGAGATTAGAAAAATAGCTACTAGAAGAAACAAGAGAGAAACTCTCGGTGCAATACAATACATCAAAAACAATGACAGCAGAAATACTTGGAGATGGATAAAATCAAAATATTTGAAAAAGAAACAATCTCTCACAATTCAGCCAATATTTGACATCTCTAACAAACTACTCACAAATAAGGAAGATATTATGAAAAGATGGCTTGAATACTTTAGTCATCTCCATGGCAATAATATTCGACACTTAGACAAAGACTATGACTATTTAACTGAAATTTTTTTAGCCCTGTCAAAAATCAAGATCTGGACAAGGATATCAGCAACGAAGAAATAAAATGGGCACTGAGCACATCAAGAAATTATAAAGCAGCAGGCGAAGACAACATACCAATTGAACTCATGAAGATGTACAACATAAGATGCTCGGACAATGATATAAATACCATTAAAATCGGTATTGATAGGATCTTGAATCAGATACACAAAAGCACCGACATTCCAGAACAATTTCAAAAATCGATCATAGTACCAATCTTTAAAAAGGGAAAAGAAGAAGACTGCAACAACTACAGAGGTATTAGTCTAATGAATATCACTCTAAAACTATATTGTAAAATCATAAATTTAAGACTACTAAACTATTTAGAAAATATCAACTTTTTTAGCAACACCCAAGCAGGATTCCGGTTCAACGAAGAATGCATGACTCAAGTAACTACTCTTTACGAAATCTTACAAAGAAGACAATCAGCAAACAAAAAGACAATAGTATGTTTTCTAGACCTTAAAAAGGCTTTCGACATGTCAGACCATTTAATATTAATAAAGAAAATGCAAAAAGCCAAAATAAGCACCAAGATCATAACTTTTATTAAAAACCTGTATAAAACGAGTACTCTCAAAGTAAGAATTGGGAATGAAACAATAGGAGCGTTTAAACTAGGAAGAGGGGTAAGACAAGGATGCCCACTCAGCCCAACACTCTTTAATATCTATATTAACGATATCTTAAACAATATAAAAGGTGTAGAAATACCTGGAGTCAACGAAAGGTTAAAAAGCCTACAATTTGCCGATGAAACAGTGGTACTAGCAGAAAATGTTAAAGAAATAGAAGACGCTTTAAGCAAGATTGACAACTGGCTAAATGAAAACAAAATGGAAAAAAATATCTCAAAATGTGGAATAATGTCATTTCCTAAACCAGAAGAAAAATTTAATGTCAAATTTAAAAACACAATAATTGCCTATACAAAATGCTACACAACTACTTAGGAATCCATATAACAAACGACCTCGACCTTGAAGGGGTTGCCAGAAGACAAGCGCACTCAAAGATAACTAAGGTCAATAAACTTAAATCAATCTTAACGAGAAGAAACACTCCTCTGATCTTAAAAAAATGATTATAAAAAATGTAGCAATACCTACGATTATGTATAGTTCAGAACTGTATGAACTATCAACTAATAGAACAAAATATGCAAAGAAACAGATAGACATCCTCTGTGCTATGGTGGTAAGAAGGAAACTATTCAATAGAAGAAGATTCTACAATGAATTTAACTTAAAATCACCGCATCTAATCGCAAACATAAGCAGAATAAGAGCTTTTGAAAAATACAATAATTCGAAATGTTTTATCAACAGACTATTTAGAATCTTACCAAAAACGAATAGAAAAAGATCTTGGATTATGAACACTTCTACTTATATCAAACGGTTCAAGATACAACTAAAAGACAGGTTTACCGAAACTAAAAAAATCCTCATCAAAACAAAAGAAGAAAAAACTGAATCAAGAGACAAATCATACGCTAATATCATCGCCAAAGAATATATTACAACTTCAGAAAACTTCATCATGAAACAACAACTGAAAGATCTCAATAATAGCAATGTATACAATTGGCTGATGAAGATGCGTACTGGGACTCAATTTACAACTAAGGACCTAGTAATAGCAGATAAAATTGAAAAACATTACCTCTGGAGATGTTTAGCTTGCAATGACAAGGCCCTTGACAATACTAAACACATAATTAAAAACTGCAAAGTGGTTGAAACTGAAAGAAATGATCTATTAATAAAACTGGGAATAACAAAAGACGAGCTGATGCGGAGAATCCTGTCTTGCGAGCAACTGGACTCAGAACTAACACACTTTATCAAGAAAATCATATTCAGGCGCAACAAAGCCATAAATGAGAATCTCAAAAAAATTAAAAATAATTTTTCAAAGGTGGTCACTCATAGCCAAGACGCCTTGATATCTGATCAAAGCATATAGGAGAAGCACACAACTTACAGGTGGTTACTTTATAACTAGCTCTCAAAGGGAAAGCTTGCCAGCCTCTGGATCGAGAGGCCCCAGCAATTCTCGGATTGCATTCTACAACTTCTGAACTCTTTAATTTTAAATTTAGGATGTAATGATGATGACTGTAAGACTGACTATTTTTATTTTCCTTTTTACCAAAGTGCCGCGAGCATATGGTGGCGTAAGCCGAGTTTACGGGGAACAACTGACACGGAAGTGGATGGTTTTTTGTCACCTATTAAGGTTTTTAACCAGATGTTTTGTCGCCGATCAATAAACTTCCTTTTTTTGTCCAAAGAGAGCGATGAAGGGTACCGAAAACGAGAAAGAAAACCAAAAAATCACAAATGCTCTAGAGAGCACCTCACCCTCACAACAAGCCCCAACTATCATGGCAAGTTACCACAAGGATAATCTCGATCCAAGTAACTATGAGAGAAACCCTTTGAACAAAGAAACTAATTGCCTTATATCAGCAGAAAAAATCAATGAAAAATTTATTTTGACAGATTCAAATCCGTTAAAGGAAACAAATATCACTAGTGGAACGGAGACACACAAAACATCCGATCGTCGTTATGACCCAAAAATAAAAACAAAAAAACGCCTATGGCCTTGCACGAACCAATAATATGCTTGAATCAGTTTACTCTAGGGAACCAAAAAACAAACTTTTACTGAAAGACCACTACCAAGAATCACATAACTCAAATATCTTTAAGAATAACAATACCTAAGCGGAAACTAAATACATAAATGGTGAAAACGAAGAAAACAAGATCGAGGAACTTAGAAGGTATATTGAAATACTGGAAAAGAAAATTTCAAACCTCGAGAATACAAACATGACTCACAAAGATCAATATAACCTTCAACAAATAGAAAAAAGCAATAAATGCCTTAAAACGAAAGAGGTTTACAGTGACGAATGCGAAAATAAAATAACTACTACAGAAGAGAGTATTTTTAGCTCCGAACAATATGATTGGAAAAAAACGTTCTCAGAAAGACTAGGTCCATCAGAAGATAAGATCAATAAGATAACGTCGTTCATAATGGACAACAATTTACCCGAAACAAAAGAGTCAAAGGTATCTACTAAGAACAAAATAGTAAGCGAATTATACAAAATAAAGGAGAAACCCTATAATAAACCCAAAAGTCAACCTACCATTAATACAAAGAAGATGAACAACACCGATTACTTTAAACAGAAAAGACAGAAAAGTGGCATACAAATTATAAGACCACAACAAAACAGTAAGTCAGAACCTGAACGCGATCAAAAACTGATCAAGAGAAAAAGAAGGAAACTTACCAAGGAACAGGCGGATGAAATCCTAGATAGAATACCACCATTTCTTGCGACTAAATACAAACTCATTAAACTAAAAGGCTTTGGTCCTATGCCTTTGAGCAAAATAAAAGATACAATATCAACTGGGGCAGATATACCCCTTAAGAACATAGAGAAAATCTAGAGGGTTTGCGAAAAAGAACACTGGATGTTGATAAATTCTGACTACTTAATGAAGCTATACCAAATAGTCTCTAAACACAAAAAAGTAAGTTTTAGTTTTGTATACACTTCTGAAATCATCGAAATGAAAGAATAGGCTGAAAAACTTTATACCCAAATTTGCAAAGATAATAAATGTAAAAACTTACTAATGAAGAAAGCTGCACACATACTATCTAAAGGAATACTTGAAAAAGATATCAATAGGATTGAAGCAGTAATAGGATTTAACAATAACACACCAGAGAATACAAAAGAATCTGGCAGAAGTATATGAAAAAAAGTAACATTCCCTCAGGAAATGGGAAAGATGAAGACCTAACAGCATTCAACACTTTAGCAGAATAAAGTATATAAAATTGTTAAAACAGAGTTAAATCGCTAATAATACATGCTATTTTAACCATAAAACCTAAACACATTTTCAAATATTTAAACATAAAAAGGGAATTGACGAATAAACCATTTGTCAAAAGAATTAGAAAAAGTGACAGAGATCGCTAATGCTATTTTCATACCCTTTACTCAAAAAACTCTAAGAAATTATTAGCCTATTAGGATAATAATGAGGATTGACAAAATCAACACAATGCAATAAGCCCAAAAAGTAAAAAATGGCTTAGAAACAATAAAATTAATACTATTAATAACAATACCTTGTATTACTAAAAAAAACTAATAGTAATAGATTACATTTAAAATATAAACCTGGTGTCATTCTCATGCAAGAAATTTAGAACAAAATAAGAAAACTTTTCTTTCTGGTTATAACATAATCGAAACTACTCAACTGATAATTAAGCTAAATTAACTTCTGCCAACAAAAAACGAATTAACATCCAATGCATTTTAATTTAAAACAAAGATTATATATTTTTTACTGAGGTTATTAACCAACAAAGTTCAATCTTAATAATGAATGTATACCTGAATAAAAATTCAGAAATTAGATTACAAACTAAAGAGACATTCTAAAATTTTGCAAAAAGTAACAAACGATAAAATTATAATAGGAGGTGATTGGAATTCAGTTTCGATGAAATCAAGAAATGGTTTAACAATTGCAACATTTTAATCGATAACTTACATTTACAACACAAAAGAAAAAGGCGTTTGGCAAATCATAGAAGAAGTAAAAACACAATCGAATTGTTTTATCAAACCACAACTTACTAATAGATTCTTTAAAGATATTAAAGAAAATATGTTTTTCAGATCATGTACCAGTTAGATGCATAGTCATCATGCTTACCAATAAAACTAAACCGGTTTTAGTGTAACGAATAGACAGAAGAAATCTTTTAGAAAACGAGACAAGTCATGCAATTTTTCAAAAGCTTTTGTCGAAAATACTGCTGACTCTAATGGTCTTTATTCAAAGTCATTAAACATATTTAACAAATGGAAACGGATTCTTAAGGAGCTTAATGTAATTACTAAAGTAGAGATGGGTAAAAGTTCAAGAAAATATTTTATACCAAAAAACATTCTCAAAATACAATATAAGAGAGGACTCCACAGATCTATTATCAAAGGGACAAAACCCATAGTTCATTTTGACAGATGCAAAATCCAATTAAAGGCATTGATTAAAAATTCTTTAATAAAAAAATAGAAAATAAATGACACTATAAGAACTATAAAAGAAAATGCCCCAAGACAAACATGGCTCCGCATAAGAAGAAATAAAAAACAAAACAGATTCTAGAATACAAGCCGATTGTGAATCAAGAGAAAAGTTAATTAATGTCAAAAAAGAAGATATATTAGAAAATTGGGAGCTTCACTACAAGAAGCTGCAATGATCAGATTAACAATATGACTTGACAGCCTACCAAGAGGCTCTTAAAAGAAGTCAAAATATTTCAATTAAAAAACTCGATGATCCTATCACTGACTCTGAAATGATAGAGACACTTAAGATTTCTGCAAAAAGGCAAAAACGGAAGGCAAAAAAGACAAAGAGAGAACAACCGGAAAAACAAAAACTTCGTTACGAGTCAAAAGGCCGCTAATGAAAAATCAAATTTCACCCTATATACAATTATTAAGCAGTTTAATTTGACTAATTACAAAAGACGCAACTTTTAAAAAAAATCTGACGGCTTTTTATTGAAAATGAAAAATTCTATTAACGTTGAGGAAAAATCTTTTAAAACTATGAACTTTTAATACTGATTACATTTAAGAAGAAACAAAAAACTATTTTGCCCTGCACTTACACAGATAACTATGCTTGTATTTCTAACTATAAATACAAAATAATATAAGAACAAAATAACCTATAAAGAAATACGAAGGATAAGAAGACTTCGCGGCAAAAATAATTTATTAAAAAAATCCGCCGAAGAGAGCAAAGCTTAATTGCGAAAGCGACGACAGTTTACCTTCTCCAAATGAGAAACTCCAATTACAATTTATTGACGAGCAAATCAAATAATAGCTGAATATGAGAAAACAATTCAGGATTATAAAATCAACCAAAAACCGAAAGTACAAGGTATGGAAACATAATCAAAGAATTTAAGATAAAGCTACAAATCACATTAACAAAATATGATGAAATTATCTCTGATTTTAAAGAAATAAAACAAAAAGTAAAACATTAAAGATCAATAACGATGCTACCATTTAAGATAGAAAGATGAGTAAGCTACTTATAGACATGTCACAGATAATACAAACATTAGTTAAAAGGGTAAAGATACTAAAGAAAGACAATTCTGCCAACCAAACGAATGGTCTTATTGAAAAAAATAAAAATAAGATACTTCAAGAGACTTCTGAAGTAACAAAACTAAAACAGCAACCAGAAGCAAATAACCAAAACAAAAGACTTGAACAAAAAATCCCTACAAAATTGAATTTAAACAGGAAAACTGTTGATTCTGAAAAAAGAGGCAAACCATAAATATAGAAAATGCTATGAAAAGCCTTAATAGTGATTCAAGTTTATCAAGCTTAAATTAATTAAAACAATTCTACTTAAGGCAACAACGATTGCTAGATTTCAAAATACTTTCACGATAACACTCAACATTTTAAAAAAGAGCATAAAACGTATTTGATACAAACAAAACGCTAAATACTGGCTTTTAATGAATAATAAAAATATCTTACAAAAAACAGTTTATTGGTTTTCAAGCTTAAAGAACAAACTGGTACAGGCATTAAGCACTAAAAATAATCTAGAATGAAAAATTACTTAAAAGTTTAAAAATATATTATTTATAACAAGAACTCAACCAAATACCTAAATAAGCGAGCTGGAACTCGCTTCCAAGTATCTATTAGACAGCAATAGTGAAAAATATTGCTTTGTATTGCAATGGAAATTCTCCCCAAACCTTTGGCCTGTCACAAACTACGAACAGGTCACCTTACAATAAAACAGTGACAAAGCCTAATGTGAAGGTTTTTTTCAAAACGTCACAAAAAAGAACAATTCAATAAATTAATCAAAACAATTCAGCTATAACGAAATATTTAACTTTCAACGTCTACAGTGGCAGAAAATATAACCGAAAGAAGTATATAAAATACTTGATTTAGGTGACGCTTCTGATGACATTCTAATCAAAATAAAAAGAAGACAAGCAAGTACATAAAGATTTAATAGGTCTTTAAATCAAATTTTACTACATTATATTCAATAAACTGAAAATCTTTTAGAAAGAAGAAAACAACATGAATCATAAAAAATATAAACAGTGGTAACTATGAAATAAAGTCATAAAGACTATTATAAATCAATATCAATAACTTTAAAAACAAGTTTTTAGAATTGGAACTAATTACAGCAAAATTTAAACTCCAAATGATTTTCTTCAAGAAAAGTAAGATTATAGTGATTAAAAAATATATATGCAAGATAACATACATTCAAATTTAAAGAACATAAATTAAACACGGGTCTTATGATTGGTATTAAGGAATGATACAATCTTGGCTGAGAAACATTGTATTAAAAAAGTTACCTTATTGCAAAAAATGTGTATAACGAATTAAAAAACTTATTAGCTATTAATATCGACCTAATCAAAAATGAAGGAAACCATAAAATAGCAATAGAGAAAAAAATATCTAGATCTGTCAAGAATATAGGAACACTGAACAAATTCTAGCAGGAGACTAAAATGTTTTAAAAGAAAAAACTTTTGTACTCAAAATAAATAATCTATTTAAAAGGTACAACAAGGCTTGCTAATCTATCTAGAGAAAAATATGCATTTTAGATCACCTACCTTTCTTAGTTAAAATTAACTTCCAGATTAAAGGGGATTAAAGAAGTAGAAAAATCGGTATCAATAGAGAAAAACTCATATCAACAGAATGGCAAAAAAATACTTAAAAAACTACAAGCAAAGCAAATAAACACAACCACTCCCTGCATGGCAGAGCGATACAAAAGCTCTGGCAAGAGGAACCGAAAAGGCTGCAAAAAATTAGTAAACTAAGTATGAATAAAAATGCAAAATCTGCTTTTATACTAGAAAAATTAAAAAAAGTTAAATAAGAAAAAAGGAACATTTTATAAAAAAACATTAAGACAGGAGAAAGATCTAGAAACTTACACTTACTTAAAAAATTATGCTAGAGCTAAAAAACAGCTACCAAGAAAAACAAGAGAGAAACACAGAGTGCAATACAGCACATGAAGAACAGTGACAGCGGAAATGCTTAAAGATTGATAAAATCTAAACATTTGATTAAGAAACAATCTCTCACAAAACATCCAATATTTGACACATCCAACAAACTACTCGTAAATAATAAAAATATTATAAAAAAATGGCTTTAATATTTAGTTATCTCTATGGCAATAAAATTTGACATTCAGACAAAGACTACGAGCGTTTTATTGAAAAAAACTTTTAGCCTTGTTAAAAATCAAGATCTGGGCAAAGATATCAGTAACGAAAAACTAAGATAGGCACTAAGCACAGTAAGAAACTAAAAAGCAACAGGCGACGACAACATACCAATTGAACTCATAAAGATGTACAACATAAGATGCTCGGACAACAAACTAAATACTATTAAAATTGGTATTGATGTAATCTTAAATCAGATAAACAAGAGCTCAAACATTTCAGAACAATTTTAAAAAATCGATTATAGTATCAATCTTTGAAAAGAAAAAAGAATGCGAAAACTACAGAGATATCAATCAAATAAATGTTACATTAAAACTCTATTGTAAAATCATCAATTTTAGGCTATTTAATTATCTAAAAATATCAATTTTTAGCAACATACAAGCAGGCTTCTGGTTCAACAAAGAATGCATGACTCAAGTAACTACTCTTTACAAATCTTAGAAAGAAATTAATTAGCAAAAAAAAGACGATTTTATGTTTTCTAGGCCTAAAAAGGCTTTCGATATATCGGCTATTTAATACTTATAAAAAAATAGCACAAAGCTAAAATAAGCACAAAGATCATTGAATTTAAAAAAAACTTTTACACAACGAACACTTTAAAAATAAGAATTAGAAATAAAAAAATAGGATTTTTAAAACTAGAAAGAGGTGAGACAAGGGTGTTCACACATTCTAATTCTGTTCAATATTTACATCAAGGATATTTTAGAGAATATAAAAAATGAAGAGTTGTCTGGAGTCAACGAAAGTTTAGAAATCTTTAATTCACCAGAGACAACATTAATACTAACAGTAATAGTTAAAAAATAAATTTTATTATTTAAAATTGACAACTAGTTAAACAAAATAAAAATAAACATCTATAAATGCAAAATATTGTCATTTTATAAACTAGAAAAAGAATTTGATGTCAAATTTTAGTACAATTAATAACCTACATAAAATACTATAGTTTTTTTAAATTAATATTATAGATGACCTTGACTTTGAAAAAGTCGCCAAAAGACAAACACACTAAAATATCAAAGAATAATAATTTGAAATTATCTAACGAGAAAAAACACATCTCTGATCTTTAAGATAATGGTCATATAAATGTAGCAATACCTACGATCATATACGATTCAGAACTAATGGGCTGTCAACGCAAGAACTAAATATGCAAAAAAACACAGATATAACATCATCTTACTATCTTAAACATCATTTTTTTGAAACAAGATTAAGCATTTTGTGTAAACAAGATATGCGATCTACTATGTTTCTTAACTCAAAGTTTGATTTTAAAAATATTTTATTCAGAGCAGATTATATATTTTTGTTGTATTTTTACAATAATATAGTATTTCGTGTATAACTATAATTTTTTGCTTTCTTACGAAAATTACATTTTTGATCTATATTTAAGTTTAATATATATTTCGTCGTTTAAATAACTTATAAAATGATTTTTATAAACTCTGTTTTTCGATATTTATAAAATAAAACACATATAATTAAAAAGAAAAATTATATAAATATTTCAAAATTAATAAGATGTTGAATTTTTTCTTCTATTTAAGAATTATTTACTATATAAATTTCTTTATCATATTAAATTTATGTTATAACATGTTGTTTTATAAATATATTAATATGATTTTTAAATATATAAATAATTTAATATTAACTTATTAAAATTCATTATTTACAAAAATATCATTGGTTATTATATTTCTAATTTTTTAATTATATTAACATTTATAAATTAATTGCAAACATTTAAAATAATCATAAATAATTGAAGTTACAATGTAAGAGATAACATGGTTGTTTTGGTCTCTTTAAATCAACTTTAAACAAATAAATACAAAGAATCACTAAAATCTAAAGCAGGTCATCTCAAAATATGACAATAAATAATTTAATATCTAAAGTCAAATTAATACACATAAAATTTACAAAAATCTGATATTATTAAATTTAATAGATGAAAATTTATAAAATTCGCAAAAAATAGAACAATATATATATGATATAAAATTTAAAAAGCAATATACAGTAAGACATGTAACAATATTTATATGAATTTTAATATTTTTACGGATTAGCTAAATTCAATCAATATAAAGGTGCCCGTTTTTTCTTACAGTGTATAATTGGCATAATATACAGTCTTTATTAAAAACAACAAATGTATTGTGTTCTAAAACGATTTTAATTTATATATTGTGACTTACTAAAGATATTTTATTATTTCACCAGTCATTCTTGCTATTTGCAAACCCCAATGAATAAACATTTTTGGTTTTTTATTAGTATCATTCTAGTCTATTCTTCATGTGCATTATTGGATGTGATATCACAATTATAAATTTCAGTAGTAATAGCTGTATCCTTAGATGTTTATCTTTTATTAGTATTGCCATAGAGTTTGCCAGCAAAGAAAACTGCGTCAAAACTAGATGTTTGTGGTTTCAAAACACGACTAGGGTAAAAATTAACAAATTTTTAGAAAATACAGAATTATTATAGATTTGATAATTCAGAAATAAACATTTCAATATCAACTCAAAGGTTTAGCTAAAGACAACATTGGGCCTATATCATAACATGAAATGACTAATAGATCTTTAAACACTTCAAATTAGGTATAATTTAAATATTAGTAAATTTTATGATTATAATATACTTATGTATGTATTTCAGAAGTAATTACATTAGACATGCTCGTTCACTTTATCATTAAGCAACCTTAATCTGAATAAATATAAAAATACAAAATTTTAATAATTTTTTAAAGAGAGAAAAAATTTTAACCATGTTTGAGTTGGAATTCAATTATCAAGAAGGATGCTCTAAACGAGAAAAAGTAACGGTTCTTATTAAAATATTAGATAGTTTAAAAGATGTAATACAAGAAGTTTCTATTTCTGTGAGCTCGACAGGACTATCTATACAGGCAATGGATTCGATGCATGCCTGTCTGGCTGATATCGAATTTTTTGAGAAGTTTTTTGCCAAATATAGAGCTGATAGGGATATTGAAATAGGATTGTCTCTTCCTAAGTTGTTAAGTATATTGAAATCACTTGTACTTGAGAAAAATTACACCCTCAAATTTAAATGTGATGATAATCCTGATAAATTGACAATTCATTATGGATCAGAAACCCAAGATATCGAAGCTGATCTAGCTTTGATGTCAATACAGAACAGTAAATATTCAATTCCAAACCTAAGTTATAAGTCTAGCATAACACTACCTAACAGTAAATTTAGGGAACTGAAGACGCAGTTCCAACATGGTGATTATGCTTCATTTTCTATTAAGAAAAATGAATTAAACGTTAAGCAGGTTGGTGATTCAATTAGCCTTTGCAAAAAGTTGTATGACAATGGAAATGACATAATAATTTCTTGTGGGGGTGAAGTTACAACTCAAATAGCTCACAAGTATATTAAACTTATTGATGATGTGGTACAGGTTGGAGAATGTCCTAGCATTCACTTTGGCGATGAAGATATTCCTGTTTTCTTTGAGATAAAAGATGAAGAATGGTATTCTAAATTTTATATTGCACCAAAAAGTAAATCTTAATATTTATTTCTTAAATTTTATATTACAACAAAAAGTAAATCTAATTTTTATTTTTTTGTATTTTTTTAAAAATTTTTCATGTCTGTTATTGATGGCTATAGAGGATGTCCAATTATCATTGGAAATACTGCTACGTTCATTCCTGAAGAGGAACGAAGCATTAAAGACCTTTCTCATAAATGGACTTGCTATGTGCGTGCACCGGAGTCTATAGTTAAAAGTGTTCAGTTTAAGTTACATGAGTCCTTTGTAAATCCTATAATGAATACATCTTATCCTTTTGAAATTAGTGAAAGTGGATGGGGTGAATTTAATATACAAATTCGAATCACATTATTTAATGATGACAAACTAGCTACCAGTCATTACCTCTCCTTGCATGGTGAAGAAAATCCAACAATAAGTGAAAAAATTGATTGTTTAATTTTTAAGGATAAAAACGTACCTGAATTTGATAATTCACATATTGAAATTATTGGTGAGGATGAAGAATATAAAAATATTAATAAGGCGATTGATTATCTTATAAATCAATTTGAATACTCTGAACAATAAATTAAACAAATTTATATATGCTTAATGATTGGTTTAATATAATTTCAAATATCTTTGTACATTTTGGGTTGCTATATATCAGAGATCTATATATATTTATTATCCGATTGGTTTAATTCTATTAGCACAACGATTTACTTTTCTGGCATGTTTTTTATAAAAATATTTGTTTGAGTCAGAATATGACATTATACAATAAATAGAATTTTAATACTAGTTTATGATCAATTTTGAAAAATTATCAAAATTAAATATGAAATATTAACATCATGGTGCAAGTTATAAAGGCAAATATTATATTAAGTGATAAAATTATAATAATTAAAAAAATCAAAACCCGCTTCATGTCATTTTAGAATCATAAAGAAAAAAATACAAAAAAAAATATATTCTAAAATTTAAGTACATATTGAATATTGAAATAATTACAAATTAACAAAAATCAAGGTTTTTATTCCACGACCTCATCAACACGCACCCCTGCTATATATTCATCACCCGCATCAAGAATCTCCACATCTTGAAATACGAGTTCATTTCTGCAAATAGGACATATTGTTTTTCTTTCACACCATGTCTTAAGACAATCAAGATGGAAAATGTGACCGCATCCTAGTTTTTTACCTTTCGTTATATCCTCTGTACATATCACACATACTTCATCAGTTTCTATCTCAGGCACACCTTCTAAATCCTTACAAATCTGCAAATAATTTCTTAATGATACAATTTTCCTCTTAAGTTTAATAATGGTTGTAGCTAAACTTCTAGAAATAGAATATGGGAATCTGTAACGTAATGTAACCGTTATTAAGAACACAAAATAGACAAGACATCTTATAAAGTAGTAAGTAATAGAAATTTGGAAAATGATCACCGACCTTCTGCTTTCAATTTCTTTGATATCAACAACGATGGTACATATAGATTTCAAGAATGAAAGAGCAGTCAGAGAAAATTCTAAAGAAAGCAACAGATATATCGAGAATAGACCGAAGGACTGTTTCCAGAAGTAATTTGCGGAACCGATGCATAGAATCATGCCCAAGAACCCAATAAAGACCATTTTCTTGTTAGAAATTCTTTGGCTTTTTATTTCCAAAGTCCAGCAGAAACTCTTAATCCAATAGAAATAGAAGAAAAAGAACAAAATCTTTAAATGTAGATTGTGAAAGAATGTTACTACCATTATGAACTCAGAGACCAAATCATACACCTTGTCATTGTATAAAGTACGCTCTGAAGTTGTTAACTCACCAAAAATTTTATCTTTAAAAGCGTAAACAACCTTAGAAAGGAGATGTATAAAAAATGATAGGTGGAGGAAGTGAAGGAAATTAGATTTCAATGTAGTGTCTAACAGATGAAAGAACTGTAGTTTATTTATTTTGTAAGCAGTTGAAACGGCCAAAATCATGAAATGAATTGGAAGTGGCATTTTTGTGGAAATTTTTACAAGCATGGTTGGGTATATTTTTTGGAACTTATAACTATTTAAATGATGGATGACATATATGATAAAAACAGTGGTTTTGGTTTGTATATGAGTTAAAGTATAAATATTATGGTGAGAGACAGGAATTAAATGCTTCAGCTTCTAATTTTGACTCTAAAAATATTACAATATATATAGAATATTTTATATATTATTTCTTTGTTATATTGCGCAATTACCGGCTTTTTTTCTTGTATATATACTTTGATTGGTGAGTTACTGATAAACCTAGGTTATATTCAAATATTGGTAAGCAAACATATATATGAGAGAATGGATATAAACACTGTGGTTTAAGGATATTTTATATGATTTAATGAATTCTATCTAGCTAAAAGGCTGTATAGATCATAAAAATATATTGTAACATATACGACTTTATGATTAAATTATGAAATATTTGGGTGATTATTTTATATACTTTGACGGTTTTTTGTTTCCGAAAAATGTATATAATAATCTATAGATTTCAACGAGTGCAATATACTTAATTTTGGTATTTATAACAGACTGTTGATTATCGTTTACCACTACAACAAGTATAACAATATATTTTTGGTCTACACATATAAGAATGCTAATCTCTTGTCTGAAGATGGTTAATCCATCATATGATCAATCTATTTTTCTACTAAATGACCTTACTTTAAATTTATCTAAAACCATCAACCAAATCAATTTTTATCTTTAGGCTCTTCTAACACAACCTATAATTTTTTATTACTATAAGATCTATACTTGAATAAAGCAAGCCACAGCACAACATGGCTTCGGATTATATTGATATAGCTTGCTTATAATATTTAGAAAAAAATAAAATCAAAAATGTTTTAAAGATTTATGAAAAAATTTCCATGATTATTAGAGGGAGAGTTATTGCCAAGAATTCTCAATATTTTGAGATTTCTACACACCAAGGAATATATACAATTAATTTACAGCGTACAGACAACTCTAAGACGTCAGTTGATCATACAATCCCAAATGTGATAGACATATCCTCTATAAATGTGGATATGACTATTTTAATTCTAAATTGCCCAAAAAATGTATACAAGAATGTAATTGATGATGGTAGCTTAATATACATCAAAAATAACCATTTAAGCATTTCAGAACTAAGCAATCACTACTCGAACGTGTATGCTATGGTTTTGAATTCAACAGGCCCCATTCAAACAAAAGGAACTGATTATTTGTGTAAATGGGATATTGCTGATGAAACTGGTACAGTCACACTTCAAATATTCTACAATCCTAATAAAAACATACCAGTCCCCAAGTATGGTGATATTTTTCTTATTAAGAATATAAAGAAATGTAAATGGGGCGCTATTCTTCATCAAAACTGTAATATAACATATATTTGCAATGGTTATAGTAATATTAACAACAATAACATTCATGTTATACTGCTTAGTGATTTTTTAAAGAGATCGAGACCAATTTTACTGAGTGATAAATTAATAAAGATAAAAGATTTGAAACCAAATACATATTGTGATATTGTTGGCAAGGTGGTTCTTTTTAAGTCAGACCTTCATTCTAAACATAGTCATTCTAATAATTTGACTAGAATAGCTATTGTTGACTTTACTTATAATTCTAAAATCATATCCCTTATGAATGGTCCTTATACTTCTAATATGTTGCTTTATATCGAAGCTTATGATAAAAATGCTATAGCATTATCAAAAGAAATCAAATGCGACAATTATTATCTATTTAAGAATGTTAAAATCGTAAATTATGATTCAAACTGCTGTTGTGGACTTTTGAATGAGTATATGGTTGAAGAATTGTTCATATCCCACCCTTTGGTAGAACCTTTGATAGAATTGGAGAAGCAATACTTTGGTTGTGATGCTACAGCTCTTGATATATTTACTCCTGATCTAACAGATTTAAAAAGTATGCCTCTAGATCAACAAACATCATATATAGAGGATGTATCGTCAATCAATTTAAGTGAAATAGAACTATCTAATGCTGAAAACGTGCAAAGCATTCCAAAATTTCCCAATTTGTTAGATTCTGGAATGACAGGAGATGGTAAAATGGAAAAGACCGACGAAACAACCCTCGTATCATCATATTCACTGGACACGTTCAATAATTGCAACACAAACAGCTTTAACACTACGAATGATGAGAAATACAACAAGTTACAAAACCAAATGTCTCCGTCAGTTGAATTTACTTTTACGTCCCAAAATAATGAAGGTAAAGCACTAGATACGACTTATCAAGATGAGTCTTTAAAATTATCATATATTGAACAACTTGAGAAGGTAGATTTGAATATAAACACATCACCCAAAACCGAAGATGCTAATAATTTAGCAGATTCAAAGGAGAATGAACCTCATTCTCACTATTTGGTAGGAAAATGGCCGAAAAATCAAACTATTGATGAAAAAATAAAAAATACCAGTCCTATGGTGAGTGAAAATCACGAAATTGAAATGAGGAACAAAAATATTCATAACTCTAAGAACAATGAAACTTATAATGAATTATCTAAAAGAATGTATGCTAATTTTAATTATGACGATAATGCAAAAAGGATGCAGCAGGTACAGAAAAATGAAATTGAGCCAACAACATTTTCACAACTATTAATTGCTGATAGAACATTTAGTCAACCATTTTCACTTGCAAGAAGAGCTGTAGCTCGTAAATCAGCCAGTAATGTATTTCCCGCCCATCAATTAAAGAAGACAAAGATGAATGTTGAGAGAATACCAGCCGAATTGACTGATATTAAAAATATCAAACTGGGTGGATATTATAAAATATCATTCTATGTAAAATATTATGTTAAAAAGCCACAATCTTACGCTGAAGTTCTAGATAAGACAGGTACGACAATAATACATTTTGAAAGAGTTGAAGATCTTGATAAAGTCTTGAAATGTATTAAGAATGAATTTTTAGGGGTTGTAGAATGTCTGAAAGATAAAAATATACTTAAATGGCTGTATTGATTTATAAATAGTTAATATCCATATTTTCTCTTCAGTCTCGAATTAAGTATTCAAATGATTGTAAATGTTTATTGTTAAAAACACTGTCAAGTATTATGATGTATCTTGGATGAAGGAACATGATTAGATAGGCTCATAACAATTCATATGTTGTTTTGTTGTGTTGATTTCCTTTTAATGTATCATTTTGGGTCCTTGCCCATTCAATAACAAAGAGATCATCACAATCATTTAATATTTCATAGTTAAAATTTGTGATTGAATTAGGAATAAAATTAAATATTAGGTTAGTAAAATATGTCCTTTTGGTAGAATCAGTTTTTAATAGAAAATTATTTATGATATCTTCACAATCGAATATATCAAATGAAGTAATTGGATATTCTGAGAAATATGAATAGGAATTCATCTCCTTTAGGTCTTTAATTGTCATTTGAGATATCTCTGATAGCTTACCAATTACTAATTTTGCCTTTTCTCTACTTAAGAACCTTTTCACCTCATCATTACCAAATTTTATGGTAAATGGTTTAGAGAACCAATTTTCTAAGTAGTTTTGGTTTATAGAGCTAAGATTGAGAGTGTATTCCTTATCCGCAAAGACTGTACCACTCACCAGATCAACCCTAGCTACACTATTGGTGTTTGTTCTTTTTGATTTGTGTGTTTTTAGTTTTAAAAACATAAACTTGATGATTAATAGTTCATTAATGAGATCTTGATTGACTTGAACCTTAGAAAATATCAAATTTTGTAGTAAACTTTTGGAATATTCTGAGCAATGGTCAAGTATGAAAGAACATCTGTAAAAGAAGTAATCAATTGGCTCAATTGCAATAGAATTTAAGCTCTTAAATGACAGTATGCATCCGTGTACGGTACCAAGGTTATTTTTTACATATTCATTTAGGGCTTTAGTTTCTTTTATATATTTTTTACGTAAAACCTCTCGTTTTTCTTTCAAATCTCTCATATGGAAAATTTTGAAACTTACTTTAAATTTGTTGTTTCATATAAAAATTTAATTTAAGGAATGTAAAATTATTCATAATAATGTAAAAGACTGCCAATTTGACTAATTGGTACATTTCTATACATGATTGGTTCTGATTAAAAGTCGAATCATTAAAACTTTGATTGTTTTGAATGTTATTATGAGCTTTCGATATTAAATATATTTTTTAATAAAAATAATGAAATTATATATGTTTATTCAATATAATATAGTATATATATTAGTTGATATTATATAAATGCTCTATTTAAGCTTTTTTTAAAATTTTAAGAAATTTTTTTAGTTTAGAAAATTATTTTAGTATTTTTGCCTATGGCTGGTGAGAACAATCCGGAAAGACTGTATAAGGAAATTATTGAAAAAGATCTTAAGAAACATAAAAATATGCTTGATGATGATAGTTTTGAAAGGGAAATGAATTGTTTGGATAGTAGGAACCATTTTACTGCTAGCGAAATACTCTCAAGGGATAGTAGCTCAGTGTTATCACAAATCAATGATTCAACAAAATTTATACCGTTAAGTGATGCAGAAACGAAAACATTAGATAGTTTTAACTTAAATGAAGCTGATTATAACAAAAATATGCAAAATTTAAACCCTAAAACTAAAATTGAAGCAAACAAAGATGATCACAGTGTATTATATTCAACACCTAAGGACAAACAGTATAAAAATGGTGAATACTCACCTAATGAAAGCTCTTGCAGGATTGGTAAACAGTCTAGCTTTAATGTATTTCAAGATTCTAAAAGGTTTAGAAATAATGGTGCAATGAAAGAATCTTATGACAATAATGTGACTAACTTCCATAATAATATAGATCAAGAGGTTGTATTTACAAATAATATAAATAATGAAATGGTTTTAAATTCACAAACGAACAAGAATGTTTATGATGAGGGTTGTAATATTCAAAACTCGTCCCATTTAAAAGACATGAATCAATTTGAACACATAAGTAAATATGGCAAAATACATTTACAAGATACTTCCCATCATGATAATATTCAATCACAAGAGCCGTATAATGGTGAGCAAGCTATACTCAAAGGAATGCCAACTAAATTATATCATACCGAACACCATAGCCATGATGATAAGGTTCAGACTCATGAACTATCTGTTGATGGCAAGATTCGTTCACAAGAAGTATTTTATGTTAAACATAATAATGTTCAATCACAACAAATATGCCATGATATTAATATTTGTTCACAAGATGAACCAAAAGAGGTATATAATGATGATATTGTTTTACAAGAAAGATCAGAGGAAGTGCATCATATTGAACACAATAGCGCTAACGATCAAGTAGATGATATACAAACCGAACATGATCAACACATCATCCCCTCGTTTGATATTGCTACCATAAGCCATATATCTAGTGATTTTGAAAAAGTAACTAAAGAATATAAAAGTGATATTTATTTTCTAAAAGAAAAAAATAATCAACTAAATGCAAGTGTTAACCTTCAAAATATACAATTGATCAACATAAATCAATCCCATAAGATGTTGGAGAAGAAAATTGAGCTTTTAGAAAGTGAAATTTTATACTTTAAAGAAAAAAATAAAATAAAAATTGATAAAGATAAAATAAATACGAACCATTTGATAACTGAAGGTATTGAAATTATCAATAATCTAAAGTCTATTGATAATCAGAATGTATTAAAAGATTTAGAATTAGAAAATTTATATCTAAAAAATATTGTTAAGGAATTAACAATGAAAATTAAAAAATGAAAAATAAATAAATTTATTGTGCACAAATCTTGTTAATGGTTGTTGGGTAATAAATAATATATTAGGCTCAATTGTATCAATTTGTATGTTTATTTATATGTTTAGATCTATTGATTAGTTCTTGTATGATGAACCTTTAAATAAAGTAGTTTATTTAAATTATAACATAAATCACTATCGGACTTAATTTTTAAGAAATTTCTCGTTCTTTACTATTTTTATACCGAATTAATCCCACTATTCTCAGTATTTTTTTTATAAACAATAAATATAAATCTGATGCTTCATACAATCATATTTCTAAATTGGGTAAAAAGTAAATTCCTACTTTTAAAAAAAATCTAAAGGTTTGAAGTTTGTATATATTATCAAGCTTTTAGTTTCTTAAAATATTTATAATAGTGTGATAGTAATGTAAGCTTAAATCGTTTGTGAATACTTTCCCTTATATCAAATTTAATTTTTTTAAAAATCACCAATTTCAAAATAAACATTTATTGAAATTGACAGGCATTTGTGTTACAACTACTTAGCTATGATATTGAGGTTAAATTAATATATAAATAGCTGTAACTAACTAATATATGATTCTTATATTTACTTTAAATTGATTAAAATATAGAAAGTTCTTGTTTATTCATTTTTTATCTTTCAATTTCAATATTTTGATATTTAGAAAACAAATAAAAAATTATTGCTTCAACTGTCTAACTATTTAAAAAAAAATTAAAAATTTTATATGCCCAAAAAGAACAAAGAAAAAAATTTTCAAACATATGACGGTGTGTTTGATGCTCATGTTATAAAGATTCTTGCTAACTTACAGAATAATTCTAAATTATTCAATTTGAAAGGATGTTTTTCAAGTGGTAAGGAGGCTAACGTCTATCTGGGTGATGTGATGGCTGATATGGACACTAAATTCATTAAAGGCGGACCTTCTAAGTTGGTAGCATCAGCTATAAAAATATTTAAATGTTCTACTATGATATTTAAGGATAGAAACAAATATATTGAACATGAGTTAAGATTTCAATCATACAGTAGATCAAATTCTAGAAAACTAATCAAGTTATGGGCTGAAAAGGAAGTTAGAAACCTTAAAAGACTAATAAAACATGGTATATGGGTACCCGAACCAATATATTTGAAAAGAAATATACTTATAATGGAATTGATAAAAGATGAAAATGGTGATATATGTCCAAGGCTAAAGGATGTTGATTTTACCGTTCATGATCCAAATGTATTATATGGGAAATGTACGCAAATCCTAAAAGATATGTATCAAAAGGCCAACATAGTGCATGCTGACTTTAGTGAATATAATTTATTAGTTGACTCTGAAGGCAATGTTTGTGTTATTGATGTGGCTCAAGCTATTGAAAAGGGTCAAAATAATGCACTTGACTTTTTGATTTGTGATATTACAAATATTAATTCTTTTTTTAAAAGGAAAGGTGTTGTAGTTGAGAATGATCGTGTTTTATTTGAAGATATAACTGGCTTAAAAGTTCCAAGTCTACTTAAAGATATTAAATTGAGTAAGGATGGGTTTATTCCTACTAGAATTGATGATATACTTGATTTAGATGACCTAAAGCCTTTTCTGGTGGACGAAGTAAAGAAAGAAGAAGTTCCTGAGTGCAAGGAAATAATGTTTGAAGATATATTTGATGAAAAAAACGATAAGCCTGAACGAAAGGAAAGGATCAAACTGAGTGTTGAAGAAGAAAAAAGAATTAGAAAGGAAAATAAAAAATTAACAAAAGAGAAGAATCGACAAAGAAGAGAGGATAAAACACTAAGAAATATTGAATTTAAGGAAAAAAATAAGATTAAAAAGAAAGAATCGAAAAAAAGAATATTAAAGAATGTGAAGGCTATAAAATAAAACTTTTTTACACTTTTTGTATGTAATTATGACCCAAGAGGGGGTTATATTAAACAAAACAATGTGATTTTTCTATTCAATACCTTATAATGTAATAATCAATTAGGAATAACTATTCGATATTCTTTACCGGCACATCCAACGCTGTTTATGAAAATAAAAGATTTAATAAGCCAAATATTTTGAAATAAAAATCAAGAAAAATATAAACTAGTTGGTTCGATCCTCATCGTGGTTCATTTTTATTTTCTAAAAGAAAATAAAATTATTTTAAAAACCAATTATTCTTGGTATGAAATAAATTATTTATGATATGATATTCATCGAAATATAATTTTTTTAGATTATTAATTAAAATATGATTCTCTACTGAAAACTAAAGAATAGTACATTGAAGGTAAACAAGTAACACTGTTGACTTTATATGATCTGGTCCTAAAACAAATAAGTTGAATGAAGCTACACCAAATAGAGTATGACAGGCATGGGCAGCTTACTTTAAACAGTCAAATCACAAGACCCTAAATGAAATCAATTGTTTATCTTATGAAAACATTTACTAAGTCCAAGAGTGTTAAATTTTTACCATGGATCTTGAAGAGAAAGTGAAACTCATTACTAGAAACTTACAAGAAATTTCTGATGTTGACGGATTGAGGAAAATCGTTAGCCAAAGACCCCTTAAGATATATTGGGGCACAGCTACAACTGGAAAACCTCATCTTGGCTATTTAGTTCCTCTTCTAAAAATAAGAGATTTTTGTTTGGCTGGTTGTAAAGTGAAAATTTTGTTTGCAGATATTCACGGTTTTTTAGATAACCTTAAAGCCCCAATTGAGAAGGTTGAATTAAGATGCATTTACTATGAAAATTTGATAAAATCTATTCTAACATCGCTAAATGTTGATTTATCTTCAATTGAATTTATTAGGGGTGGCTCTTTCCAAAAAAAATCAGATTATGTTTTTGATCTGTATAAAATTAGCACACTTACATCTCTGAATGCTGTTAAAAGGGCTGGTGCTCAAGTTGTAAAGCAATCAGACAACCCTCTGCTTAGTTCTTTGATCTATCCGAATATGCAAGCTTTAGATGAAGAATATCTTGACGTTGACTGCCAGTTTGGTGGAATTGATCAAAGAAAGATATTCATGCATGCCAGAACATTCCTTCCTAAGATTGGATATAGGAGAAGGATTCATTTGATGAACTACATGATGCCTGGTCTTAACTCAGATAAAATGTCTTCCTCTGATTTAAATTCAAAAATTGACTTCAGTGACACGCCTGGCAAGATTTCTAAGAAGATTGCTAAGATTTTCTGTTGTGAAGGGAATGTAGAGACTGGTGTTTTAACTCTATACAAATTTTTGATCTATCCATTGAACAAACATAGTATAGAGATCAATAAGGTTGCTTATAACACGTATGAAGAGCTTGAAAAGGCATTTGGTGAAGGTAAAATACATCCTAAAGACATAAAAGATAATTGTTATGACATGATAAACCAGATTGTATCTCCTATAAGAGATGAGATGTTGAAAGATGCTGAACTTGAAAGAAAAGCATATTTATAAATAAAATTTTATATTATTTGTTTTTATGATTGTAAATAACGGAAATGTGAAAGTACTTCTAAAAAATATCCATGCCGTTGAGCGTGAATGATAGAATAGTAATAAGGGATAAATATTCTGGAAGAGTTAGGTATATTGGTCCTGTTGACTATAAGAATGGTACATGGGTGGGAATAGAACTTGATAATCCTGTAGGCACGAATGATGGTACTTTTAGAAACAAAAAATATTTTGAATGTTCACCAAGATGTGGTGTTTTTATAAAGTATGAGAGTATCATGCCTACTGTGCAAATGGAAGATAACGTTTCTTTCATAGAAAAGCAATCAAAGGTTTATGAAAGATACAATGCATCATGTTCTTATGATGAAATTGGAGCTTTGAAAGCTGAAAATAAATATTATAGAGAATCATTTGAAGATTATAAAGGTAAAATTAATGATAAGCTTGAAGAATATACAAATAGTCTTGAAGACTTGCTTGTGGAGATAGAAAAGATAAAAAAGAAGATAGTGGCGATTAAAAACAACCAAACGAACTTGGAAGAGAGAGATTATGTTGGCCTATTGGTTGTAAAGATGTATGAATGTAATAGAAATGGTGATCGTCAGAAATTATATAAGTATGTGGGAGAGTTCAAAAAAATTATGGATAAACATGGCATACCTTTTAGTTATGATAATAAATTGCATTTATAAAGATTTTTAAAGTAATAAGATACGAAGATAAGAGTAGTTATAGTTGCGAGCCATGTTTTTCGATTATAAATAATAAAAAATTGGTATGTTGAGTGAGAATGGTATTCAAATTTTTAATATTATTAAATTATTAAAAAAATACAACATGATGTAAATACAAAGCCTTTCCTTAATGCCGTAGAACATACCCATTCAAAATATAAATATTTATTCTATTTCTCTTTTCCTGCCTCTCTTTCTAACTTTCTCAAGCTTATTTAGAACCTCTCCATCATCACCATATCCCTTATAAAAATATTCAACCATTTCACAATCATGAGCACACAGCACCGACTTTTCAAAAAGATAAAGATCAACAGCCTTGTCCTCTATTTTTTTAGATACAAAACTTAGACCAAAATCAATAAGATACACACGATCAGACACCAAAATATTTAGTGTCGTTAAATCACCATGACATACATCACAATCATGCATCTTTCTAATCAATTCTCCAATTTCTTCAAATATTTGACCATCGTTGTATTTTAAGGCTACTTCTCCATTTATTTTCTCCAATACAATTATATTATCCTTTGTTTCAAGAACAGCAGGAACATTAACATTGGCTTCTTTTAACCTTTTAAGAATTTTAGATTCAGTCTTTAAACGCTTTTTACTAATCATAAATTCAATTTCTGGTATTCTATAACCCTTTTTAACACGTTCTTTTATTATTTTATCACCATCATCATAAACAATAGCTTCTGCTCCACGTGCTAAAATTTTCATGTACAGTTAGAAATTTTTGTTTTAAATGTAGATTTATGAATCTATTGTTTATATCTTGCATATTTAAGCCGCCTTAGCTCAGTGGTAGAGCGTCTGTCTTGTAAACAGAAGGTCTCGAGTTCGAATCTCGATCGCGGCTTAAAATTTTTATTTATTTTTTTTTGAAAAAAATTGCATGTCTGTCGTATTCCGAGGGTGTTTTGGCACCACATATGTAGTTGATGAAGATACTTTTGATGAGTAATTTCTTTTTTGAAAGTTTCGGTGGAGCAGAACCATATCCAGACTTTGATATAGATTTACATTGTTTGAAATAAAATTATTTAAAGCTGACATTTTTTTATGTTCCTGTATTTATAGTTTTAATTGTTTATTTATCAATAAGCAAATATTAATTTTAAAATTTTGAATTTTATAAAATTAGGATTTACGGCAATACCGTACGCCGATGGTAGTTAACTTCTTTTTAAGTAACATACGTAAATAGAGGTTATGAATAGATAGTATATTTATATTATTGTTTTTCTTTAAATTACCTTTTCTTAAGATCCGATATATTCGTAATAGTATTTCCTTTTATGCTAATTGCATAAACAAATATCTGTCACATGATATTGTATTTGTATCTAACCAGTATAAGAAAACATTATATAAATAAAAGGGGAAAGGATTGTCGTGCGGATGCGAGATTTTACCATGTTAAAGGTAGTATATAAAAGTGTGGCTCATATCCGTTTCAAAAGAGTTTTGAATTTATAAAATTTTTTGAAAATTCTTCGAGCCCTCCTGGAAAAAATAAATAAAATTATGCATTAAAAGGTGTAATGATACGAAATTCTTGATCATAAGAATCACAGCTCATTATTACCAGTAAAACGCTGAATCCCTTTTCTTTCTAAATAAAAATTGAATTATGTGGTAAATAAATCATTATTTTAATCTCTTTTTCTTCCTAAATTCATATTTTGCCTGAGACTAAATACAATAAATAGATTGTGATGTACATTTGTATAATGAGAGTTGACAAAATTATATGAATGGTTGATTGTGTTATATTTAATCCCACCTCATAAGCTCTTCATTCATCTGTTATTATAATACAATCTTTTTTTATATTATTATAATAATTTTTTTCTATTGTTCACTACTTCCATAAGCAATTTTTGTTCCTCTTCCAAGTACTGCCTAACACCCAGCATCCCCTTTTAACTATGCCCTTGTTATATTTTCTTTAAAAATAAACACTCGTTCATTTCTATTATTTCTCATTCACCTATATCAGTTATACCTCTTATTCTATTTTTATTTGTTAAAACGAAGTGTATCATATAATCTTTACACACTTTTTGCAATAATTGTATTGTCTTTCTGTTGAAATTCAACTGTGATCGTATGTCTATCTGAGGTATATCACAGTTGATTAAATAAATAATTTTTAATAATATTAGATGATTAATTTGTTTGAAAAAAGTAGCTTTTATTTCAAACTTATTTTTCATGACATTTCCTATACCCCAATCATACTTTTCAACATTCTGCTGTCATTTATTAGGACCAAGAATGTTCTGAACACTGAACAGTTCATGGTATTTTTAATTAATCTAAATTGGACCTAAACTTAATCTTTTCTTCAGAATTACCTGATTTTGAATATAAAAGATGCTCATACGTTTTAAAATTACACATTTCATCAAAAGATAGCACTAATGATGGATTTATAATGTTATGATCATGTTTTGTTCTTAACATGGTTTTAAATAAATAAAGTAGTTTTTAATAAATGTATCAAAATTCTGGTATTAAATCATATTAGGAATTAACTATATTCAAAACTCTATTATAATTCCAAAATTCTCTTAAAATGAACATGAACTAAAATTGGGGTTGATGGTTTATTATTATATTTCTTTCAGTTTTTACTTTTTGAGTCATCGGAATGATCCAAAGAGTAGTTTTCATATTTATAGTCATATTTGTATATATCAATTTTTAATATAAAGAAATAACGTTTGAGTTTACGATAGAGATAAAAAATCGTTCATTAACAATTTTGTATCCGAAATGATTTATTATAATGTAGTCACATGATAAATAGTCAATTAAAATATTTTATGAAAACAGAACCATTGGAAAGGTGAAACCTGATTTCAAAATCATTAAAGGAAAGAAGATAAAATATTAAGTTTGATAACATATAACAGTAATTCTGATCTATCACAAACTCAAGATTAAAGAGAAAGGGTATAAAGCTATAATGGATTAAATTGCGTACTTAAACGCCATACAGTAAACCATCGTAAATACTTTTAGATATTAAGATTAATGAAGAATAATTATTAGGTCAATTGGGCAGTGTAGGGTCGGTAAATCTTATAAGTCTACAGACTTGCAAGATCTAAATAATGATATGATGGAAGAAAAAAAAATATTATGTTGAACAGCAAATTGAAACGGGTAAACTTTAATGTATCTTTTAGGGTACTTAAATATCTTACAGTTTCTCATCTGTGGATATATTATTTAAAAAAATTAAATTAGTTATAGATGAAAACGATATCACCTATCTCACACCTTATATAAATAATAAAAAAAATTGATCAATAATTATACAAATCTAGACTATGTTTAATGAATAGAGAGATAAAATTAAAATAAGCAAAATATCTTAACTCATAAAACAAGTTTAGTCTTCTTGGGGTAGCACAATGACCATTAACTTGCTAAATAACAGTTCAGAAATCATTTAACCTTATTTGTGAGCAATAAAGTAACTGAAGTATTTAAAGAATACACTGCTTTGCAAAAAAGTAGCACTCCAAAAATGAAAATTTTGATTTGTATAAGGCGTGATAAAATAATATAAAAAAGCTGTAATTATAGTCATATATATGTCTTTGTTTTTAACATTTATAGATGACTTTATAATATCATATAGTGTGATAATGTTTGCAAAAATGGTAGCACATTAATAATTAAAACACCTCTATAGAGCTCTATAAAAACCAGACGCGTTTTAAAATTTGAAGATATAATCTGTGATGTTTAGCTTTGCATAGCATCATGTTTGAAAGATTTTGGTCTTTGATTCTTATATTCTTAAAACCCCAAAAATATATATATACGGAAAAAATTGTTATAATTCAATTTATACAAATTATAAAGCTTAGAACTGAACATGGTGTGTACGAGATTGGCTTATAGCAAGAGACATTGTCATATGAGGAATATAGATTGTAAATATCGATTGTAATAGCTGATATTTAAAATAAAGTATTGTATTTCACAACATCGGCAATAATTTAATCAATAAACACGGTCTTTTGAATGGTATGTAACAACATTTTTTACTAATATTTATTATGGTATAATAAAGGTAAAATATATTTAGGATTAAGATTCTCTATAAACTATAATCACACAAACTAGAACTATAAATGTAAAAATACACTTTCAAAATTAAAAAAATAACCATTTAAAATACAATAAGAAAACAATAGATGTCAATATTGCATTTTATATAAATACACGATGTTTTTACTATATATGTATTAATTTATATTTCTGATAGAATTTTAAACATATTCTGTGTGTTATTTAAATAATGTTATATCGTTTAGTGTAGACAATTTTGCACAAAATTACGTTTTTTAAAAAATATTCGTCCTAAAATATTTTAAATTATATATCATGCTAGTCTTATAGCTGTATTGGCATAGAATATTTGTTAAATTTATAATAAAAATTGAGTAAAAATTTAGGGTGCTACTTTTTTGCAAACGCGATCATAATAAATAACATGTTTAGAAATTTAATTTAAAAAATAAAATTATATTCATTTGCTATTATTCATATTTGCTTTCTATTTTTTGTTATCATCTTCTATCCAGCTCAAAAATTTCATTTTTTGGGTGCTACTTTTTTGAAAAGCAGTCTATATAAAGATATTGTAAGACTTAAACATCATACAACCCAGCAATAGTTCCTTTACCTCACCAGCTTTTACTAACATCAAGAAGGATGGCAGAATACGACTATTCTTAAACTATAGAAAGTTAGGCTTGAGGTAAAAAGAGGAGCATGTGGATTAACAGGGGTATGGTATATTTTTCTAAATAAAAAAAATTTAATCTGCATTTGCAGTGATTAGTAAAAACATGTATAAATTATTAATTTAAATTTTATAAAAATTTGCGATTATTTTATTAGAAAATAAATGATTAAAAATTGATCATAATATTAAAAAATTAAAAAATTGTAAATTTACTTATCAAATTAACGAATTATCTCTTCGAATTTATATTTTTAACGTTTGAGTTTTAATAGTAAATAATTCTCATCATTTTATGGATCTATATATAGGTATAATAACTACATTTCTAGCCATTTTTTAACAAAAAGACAATAAATCTTATCATTTTTTTCATAAAATATAAATTTGAATAGATATTCTAGTTAGTTCGATATAATTTTTTTTACTTTTAAATTTTAAATATCATGAACAATTTTAATCATTTTTTTATTTAAATAAAAATGATTGATAACAGTTAACCAAATAAGTCAATCCGTGACAAACTCCTTTTGTTCCTTCTAAAAACAAATTCGCTTAAGAAAAATTCCAAATAATTTATCCTATGCTTCTAACCTAAACCTTTTTTATTAAACCCCAGGCGCATTTAATTGTTTGGGTGCGCGCATCTCAGTTCGTAAGAGATACAAAGTTGATTGAATGATTTGCCGCACTATGAACATATGCGAGATTTTCACCAAAGAATGACAAGTAAGCGTCCCAAGAAACACTCATAACAGTTGCATTTTCAACAATAATTTTCTTATAATTGAGTTAAAAGTATTTTTCACGATGAACAATAGTCATCCACTTCCTATTTCACCTACCCCAAAAACCCATTATTGATCGACAACCCTTCCAACATTATTCTTCGCTTTTTAGCTATAAGAGATTCGGGCTCAAGTCCGTTATAATTATTTTTTTGAAAAATATACAATATTATAATAATTTTTAATATTTTTGAACCATGTTTAGAATAAATAACGAAATGTTTATTGTTATACCGGGGTTAGTTTTTACTTTCTATGGAATCTTAAATTATCTAATGAGTGAAGATTTTATATATTTACAGCAAAATGATAAGCACAAAAGAATTAATTTTTTAGCTCAATTTATGCTGATAGAAAATACCATGGAATGTCCAAATTATGAAGAATTCATATTATTAATAAAAAATAATATGTATATAAAAAGCTTTTTTTTTGAAATGTAGCGGCTGTACTAAAAAGATCGGTATTAGAAACAAAAACTATTTCTTTTTGAATAGAATAAATCTAGAAAAAAATTAAAATTATTTATAAAATATGGGAAGAGGTGTGAGAGATAACATGATACATTTTATAATATTAACAAAAAATAAGTGGTATCAATGATTTGGGTGAGAATAAAATTGTTGAAATTGATGAAAGTTTGTTTTTTTCAAGAGAAAATATAATAGAGGAAGAGTAAAAATAGGACATTGGGTTGTAGGTAGCCTTGAAAGAGAAACATGCAAATATTTTATGGAAGTGGGTGAGATCAGAAACAAATCAACGATGGAAAGAATAATACATGAAAACATATATGGGAATTCAATTATTATGACTGATCAATGGAAAGTTATACTGCTTTGGAGTCATTAAATGTTGTTATGAACATTTCACCGTAAATCATTCTTACAATTTTGTAGACCCTTCTGATTCACATGTGCACACTCAATCAAGTGAGAGTCTTTGGTCACAGGCAACACATAATTTAAGAAAAGGTATTAAAGAAAGTGATTCATTATATCATCTAATAGAATTTTTATTCAAAAAATATCAAGAAAGAAAAAGGTTTAATGTGTTTATTGTCATAACGAGCTCTGATGCATATAATCAAGAATTTTAATCACTAAATTCATTTATTATAAATTAATTTCAAAAAAATTTGAATTTATTGTGATGTTTTTTTTTATTTTTGCCAGGGGGGTCGAGGGTTGTTTAAAAATACCTTATAACGGACATAAGCCAATAATCTTAATAATGAAATATTAGAAATATGGTCCAATATACAATACAACCCTGTTAAAAGTTGATTTCTACAATAAGGAATAGGCGTGAAGCAGTTATTAAAGCCATTGAAGGTTTAACAAATGATTAATTAAGATTTTTACCGGATTCCGTTTTTTTGAATGAGATTTACAATTTTCGTAAAAGTATACTACAATATAAATGATATAAGAAATTATAAACACGGTTTACATCAATAATTGTAACTATATTTATTTTTATTAAAATATTTTAATAATTCAACAAAGGTCAATCATTAAAGGGGTGTCTGGTATTTTCATTCAATATATAATTCACTTTTTTTTATAAATTACATAGCTAGTCTGTATTTAAATATAAATCCAAATATTAACAAACTTAATTTTTGATGCCAATATATGATAATTTTAACTAATATATGCTGATATAGAATAGTTAAATATTTTTTTAATTAATTAAGTTTAATCATCAATTAATATACTACGGTCGGGATTCAATTACGATCAAGTTGACTATCTCTAGAGTAATAAAATATGACCAATCTAACTCACAGCATATTAAAAATAATCAAAATATTCAAACACTTATTAAACCAATAGTTATACACCATCAACACATTCTTTTATTCTTAAACAATCAATTTAATTTATAAATCACATCAATAACCTTTAAAATATCTGTAATCTCCGTTTCACCCAGTAACTTTTGAATATACAGTATTTCCCTTGGGGATCGCTTTACAACTAACAAAGTAAAATCGCAATATGCAACCTCTTCTATGGTAGGACCTACTAAAATTCTTGAATTGTAGTAACCCAACGTAATTATCGTTGGGTTAAACAATTTTGGTATATTTAAGCTTTGAATTATGGTATTTATACCTATAAAACATGTTTCAATTATATCATGGTTGCTTTCGTGTATTTTTATCTCAATATAAAGGTTTGCCGTGACGTATTTGCTTTTTACAAATACGGTGTGCAAAAAATCCATCAGATGGTCATTTTTCTTACCGTTTAAAATAATTTTAAAGCCACTATCTAATTGATTATAAACGAATGATACATTGTTGACTGTTACTAACCCATCATATACCTCTATTTTATTGTATTTTTTATCTTCAAATTGTCTTCCGTCCAATCTAACATTCATTTTCAAAAGTTCATCAACCAACATAGTAATTTTTTTTCTTTAACATATAAAAATTTTTAAAAAAAATCTTATGACAGTAAGTTCGCCACCAATAGTTACATTTGTTGGATCATCGTCCAGATTACTATCTAACTTTACACTTAGCAACAATTATACTGATATTTTAGGAAGAAAGTTCTATTTTATATCTAAATTTACATCTTTTGAACATATGATTGATTGTCTTAAAGCGACTGATATTTTAATATTAATTCTAGATAAAGAGATAGAAAAGATACATTTAGAGACTTTGAATGTTATAAATGCTCATAACTATTGTAAAGTAGCTATATATTACAATGATAAGCCTGATTTAAAGCTTAAAAAGAGGTTAGAATCTGAAGTGACATTTAATTTAAGATATTATGATTTTAAAAGGCTTCACCTGTTAAAAATGTTCATAAGGTATACAAAAATACTTAGAAAGCAAATATGTCATGTTGTGGTTGATAAAAGTGAAAATGGTTACCATTATGGTTATATAAGAGGTACAAGTTTAAACAAAAAAACTGATTTTCACATTCCAGGATATGGTGATTGTGGTCTAATTGAGATAGAGAATCTCAGTAATGAAGCTAATATAGAACTTAGAAAAGGACAGTGTAATTCAGGGGATGATCAATTAAATGTTGAGTCAAGATCCTCAATAATTGAAGAAGATAAGAGTGATTCAGAGTCAGAGTCAGAGTCAAATTTTTCAAATAATTCAAAAAATAGTGAAGTTGAAGAAGATGAGTCTAATCTTAAAGATAAATTGAAATCAAGATTTTATAAAAATGAAGAATCTGAAGAAGCTTTAATTGAAAAATTTGAAGAAAATTATTCAGAAGTAGAAGACAGTGATTTTGACAATGAATTTGATGAATATAAAGAAGGTGATTACATTAAATTCAAAACAGACACAAATTGTGATATTTTTATGATTGCAGCGTATAAAATATCTCAAAGTGAAAAAAATTTACTATTGGGTGAATTTTCTTTAAATAAATGGGCCAAGACTAAGAATTTGGTCAAACCATTTTTTTCTATAGGCTTCAACAGATATAGCACAGATTCTATTTTTTGTTTGGATAATGTGAAATTACAAAAACCTTTGAAATCGATGCAAATTGCTTTTCATGGTCCTAATTTTGAAAATTCCACTTATTTTTTAGTTTATGGCAATTATGATTATAGAATTCTTGGAAGGGGTAGTATTGTAGAAACAAGTCCAAAAATTAAGGAAAAATTCTTTTTAAGAGGTAAAGTAAAGAAACTTATGGGAAAGAATGCTATTATTTCTCAAATGTTTGGGTGTTTTGAAGAAGCATCACGTTTTTTGAATGCTAAATTGGTATGTGAAAGTGGTCTTAGGGGTGTGCTAAAGAGGCCAATAGGTAACTTTGGTGATTTTAGGGCTACTTTTGAAGGTGTGATATTAAAAAATGATATTGTTAAGTTGAAGTGTTTAAAAAGGGCTGAAATTGATTCTAAGATTGAATATGTGAGATTTGAAGATTATAATCAGATAAATCATGTTGAAGATGATGAAGAAGAGATAGAATCAGATGATTTAGAGGGATTAGAGAAATCATATAGAAAAAAGTTAGGCATTAAAGCATTAGAGCAAAATATTGATAAACGTAAGAGAAGTTTAGAAGAGAAAACAATTGAACTGCCGATACCCCCTTCTGAACGTAAATATAGAGCTCGTGAGGTTGAAGTTGAAAGACGAAGGATTGATAAAGAGAAAGTTGAACGTGATAAAGAGATTAGACATAAGGAGAATAAAAAGGAAAAGAAAGAACAATTAAAAGAAGAGCAATTAAAGAGAAGGAAAGTGAATGCTATTAAATCGAGTAAAAAGCGCAGAAAATAAAAATTATTAAAAATTAAAATTATTTTAGTAAAAACCTCAGAAAATAATATAAATAGTTATAATAAATTTATATTGAGACTTAATATTTACAATAACAGTGAATTTTGAATAGTGAAGCATCATAAAACATTATTTTTATTGATGAAGTTAGTAAGAATAAAATTACCGTTAATTAATTTGTTAGAATTAACGTCCTTAGGGCTATAATTGAACAACATTTGATTAATTTTTAATACGTAGGAATTTAATTAAAATTAAATAAAATATATCTTAGCAAGGCGCCCAAGTCTACGTGGTAACACAATTAATTGAACTGTAACAGATCAATATCAAGGCTAAAGCAGGACTGTTGAGGATAGTCTCGTTTACTCTGGGAAATTGGTTTGTTGACGATAGAGAGACTTTTTTTTATTGTCAGGGAGGGCCACTTCTTGAGATATAAATTAATTGATGTATGTAATATCACTAACCCAGCTACAATATAGTATTTAAAGTCTTATTGTTATCATAGCAATCAAGTTTTTTACCAAATCACGAATAGTGTATGGCTGCTATACATTGCAGTTCATCCTTTTACAACCATTTTGATTATTGTTGCTTGATTTGGGTGTTTCTACTATTGGTCTAGCTTTTCTATATTGACTTACTTTGATGAAATATGAAAATGAGTGAAAAGATTTTAAATTAATATTATTTTCTGATGTACAAATCATATTAAATAAATAATACAATACAATACAATACAATACAATACAATACAATACAATACAATACAATACAATACAATA
>JAOXFI010000031.1:0-42126 GCA_029232285.1 Agmasoma carcini (nom. nud.) | reverse complement strand
ATTTAAATTCCTATTGCGTTGGTTATCTTCGTGTCCTTGTGAGGATGGTAGAATAGGTTGATTATTAACAGACACACCACCAGTAGGCCTAGTATTTGTTTGTGGTTTATTATTATAATGAAGATGAGTAGCTTGATTAGTTGTATGTCCTTGTGAGGATGGTAGAATAGGATTTTTATTTGGATATGTTTTATTATAATAAGAACCATAATAAGGATTTGTATTAAAAGCGTGAGGGTTATTTCTTCGATGAGAATGATAATTCAAACGAGATAAAAAATTATCAGAACTTGCTGTAGGAGGATATCTTACATTACTAGATGCTGAAGTAGAAGGATTCGTAAATCCTAATCCAACACCAGCCATACAAAACAAAACCAATACAATGAACATCAAAGCAACTTTAACATTCCATCCTCCTTCATTTGTTCTTCTGTCACGATTTATATAATTTGATGTTCCGGTGTACATATGGGTAAAAAAAAAAATAAAATATTAAATTTAATGTCAATTTAGTATTGATTTGTGATATTATGTATTGTTTTTATATCTATATCAATTATATTGACATTTAACAAACAAAAAATAAAAAATTAGCTTTCAAACCTCCTTTAAAAATAATTGATATAAATTTTATGTTAGCTTATGTTAGCTTATGTTAGCTTATGTTAGCTTATGTTAGCTTATGTTAGCTTATGTTAGCTTATGTTAATTTATGTTAATCAAATTTTTTTATCATTATAATAAAATATTACAAATAAACAAATTCAATTTATATTGAATCATCATCTGATTCATAATCCACTAAAGCTACTTTTGAACTCTTTTGATTTTCTTGTCCATTTTTAAAATATTTGCATTCACTTCCTGATTTAACTTTTTTACTGCTAGATTTTATAGAACTTTTCTGATAAATATTACAAATATAAGTTTCAGCTTCTACAATTTTTAGCTTGTTTTTAGTCCTGGTTTTGTGGATGAAACTGTTAAATTTATTATCATTGCTAATAAATTGTGTTTCACCGGTATTATGAATAGGATTTTGAGCTGATGTAGGTTTTTGCTGAATAATGGTTCTATCACCAATATCAATATCATCAGGTGCTTTATTCGGTGCTACATAAGGTGCTACATCAAAGGCTTCATCAGGTGCTACATCAGGTGTTACATAAAGGGCTTCATTCGGTGTTACATCAGGTGCTACATAAAGAGCTTCATCAGGTGTTACATCAGGTGCTAAATAAGATGCTTCATCAGGTGCTACATAAGGTGTTACATCAGGTGTTACATCAGGTGCTACATCAGGTGTTACATCAGGTGCTACATAAAGAGCTTCATCAGGTGCTACATAAGGGGCTTCATCAGGTGCTACATAAAGAGCTTCATCAGGTGCTACATAAGGTGTTACATCAGGTGTTACATCAGGTGTTACATCAGGTGCTTCATCAGGTGCTACATCAGGTGCTACATAAGGTGTTACATAAAGAGCTTCATCAAGTGCTTCATCAGGTGTTACATCAGGTGCTACATCAGGTGTTACATGAAGAGCTTCATCAGGTGCTTCATCAGGTGTTACATCAGGTGCTACATAAAGAGCTTCATCAGGTGTTACATCAGGTGCTACATCAGGTGTTACATAAAGGGCTTCATAAGGTGCTACATCAGGTGTTACATCAGGTGCTACATAAGGGGCTTCATAGGGTGCTACATCAGGTGCTATATAAGGTGTTACATCAGGTGCTACATAAGGGGCTTCATAGGGTGCTACATCAGGTGCTACATAAGGTGTTACATCAAAGGCTTCATAGGGTGCTAAATAAGGGGCTTCATAGGGTGCTTCATCAAAGGCTTCATCATGTGCATTAGTGGCTATAACAATACAAAAATAATCTAAAGCTATACTAAATATACAACCTACACATGAAATACTAGTCATAACATTCAACCACAACAATGGAACTAACTTTGTGCCTAAAATTAATAATTTTAATTGAATATCTTTACTTACTCTCATGGTGAAATTTATTAAATTTATATAAATATATAAAAATATAAAAATTGATTACACCAAAATCTACTTATAGTCAATCTTATACATATTCATCTACATAAATCAAAATTAATAAACAAAGTCAACATAAATAATAAAAACTTAACTAGAAGTTAAATTATCAAATACATATTTATAAAACAAATATATCAATATAAAACTATTAGGAGGAATATAATTGTTAATAAATGTGAATTATGTGATAAATCTTATCTACTATTTTCATTTATATATAAAAATTGGGTTTTTATTTCTGTCAGGTCTCCCCGATACATAACTGTGTTGTAGATGAATGTTATTTGAATAATGTAGGAGAATTGATATCATTGTTGTTTTATTTTTACTTTTTCACTGGTGATTTGGTGTATCACAATTAAATAACATATAAACACATTAAAATAATATATATACAATTTAAAAAATTAATATTTTTCAAAATCCAAGTCACTTAATTACTTTTTAATAAATATTGAGCAATTTTTAAATAGTAACGATGAATTGATAACATTTCTACAAGATTTAGGTGTATTAAAGACGAATTATTTATGTCTAATCTGTTGTATAGTATCAAATCATATAAGAAGAGTAGATAATAAAGCTTTTAGTTGTTTTAATAAAGCTTTTAGATGAATCATTAGCTATTATATTAAAAATAATTAATTTTTGATTAAATGATACAACAATTGTCAAAATAACTGGAGTATCCAAGAAATGAAAATTTATGAAAAGTTAAATTCAAGGTGTATGATTGTTGTTTGAGAGGTTGAAAAATTCATAGAAGTAGGTATCAGAACAATGATGAATGGGTGTTTGGTATTGCTGATACCTCATTAATACCTGCTAGAGTATAGACGCAACAATTTACCATAAAAGTGCGCTGACCTTATTACTTATTATTAGGCATATCTGTATAGAGGGTATAGTATTCATTTTGATGAATAGCGATCATATTCTAGAATATAATTTCAGCTTGATTCATCATACAGTTAATCATAGTGTTAACTTTTTTGATCCTTTCTTTAACCTCCACACAACATATTCAGAATATTGAATCATATTGAAGAAAGATCAAGACATGTGTAAAAGCACGAAAAAGGTTTACAATATACCAGAATAGGAGTTTTCTGGCAGAAATGACAGCATCATTGAAGGTGATTTTAAAATAATTGATTTAAATAAAAATTATTTGTCAATATTATATCTATATTCAAATATATAAATATTATGAATGGGTCTCTTTTTTTTTATAATCATAATATTAAAACCTTTAATTTATTATAGTAATTTTAAATAGGATAAATTATATAATTTTTATTTATCATTAGGAAATCTTTTCTTAATTAATTTTGACTTATTATTAAATGAATCAACTGCTTATTTAATAATCTCATAAAACTGATTTATGTATTCATCTAGTGATATATAGTTCTATAATATTGCATAAGATCAATATCAATCAGTCTATATAGATGAATTACTTGCTATATAATTATAGGAATTTAAGTAATTTTTTCTAATCTCAGCAATTCAAAATCCTTCGTTCTTACACTAAAATAATCACCATCAACGACTCTTACACTATAAATTTATGATGGTTTGACAAACATGAGAGAATAATCAAATTCTTATCATTTTATTAATGCCACTGAAAATCTTTAAAATACAAAACCTTAAAATAGTTTAAAGATTAAAAACATGATTAAGCTTTATCTATGCATCTTTAGGCTTAATGTCTTTGTTATACTAAACAAGTTACACAAGACTCCAAATTATTAGCTTAGGATATCTTCGTTTCAAGTCTAATCACTCTCATCATTATAGGTAATTTTAAAAAATCATTCAATACGATTTAACAACCCATCCTTTCTTTATATTGACATAATGTTTTGAGTATAAGAAAAAATAAAATTAAAAATATGATTAACTGTTTTCATATAATCATACATATTATAAAATATGTAATAGTGTCACTTCATTGCTATAATAATGGTTTTATATAAAACTAAACACTCACTCGGCTTCATTATTACATAAAGATGATAATTAATAATATATTATCAAATAACCCAAAATATAAATAATAATTAGTTAAGAAGAAATATTTGATATCACTAACTAACTGACTAACTGACTAACTGACTAACTGACTAACTGACTAACTGACTAACTGACTAACTGACTAACTGACTAACTGACTAACTAAGTATTATTTTCTTAAAAATAAAACAATTACTTTATAACAGAATAAATCACATCGTTTAAAAGGGTGTTACAGTCACAACAATAGGTTATATAACAACCCTTTCTCTTGAGATATCAATAAATTATAGCGATTGAAGTATTAAAATATAAAATTTCCAATGATGATTCATTACTTTTTTATAATAAATTCTATATTTTGTAAATTTTAGCAATTATTTTCGTATCTAAATAGAATTTTAGTAACAATAACCCACTCATTACATGTTAATACACTTATTTTATGATTTTATATATTTTAACATTTTTGACTTTCATAATTTTAAAATTTGTTGATATTGAAGAATAAGCAAACATTATTTTTTATTGTTTCATTACGAGGTTCTAGACATGTGGATTTATAAACTATTTTATTTATATCAGTTCGCTCTCTAATTTTATATTTTCTATAAATTGGTAAAAAATTATAAACTTTAATATAATTATAAACTTTAATATCAAAATTTTATTATACTAAAACTACTTATCACGATTTCTACGTATATATCCAATACAGTACTAGTTTGATTATGCATAAAATAAGATCGGGTTTTGAAATTTTTACCCAAAAAGTTGATCATGTTTTGTGTTATTCAACAGACGAAACCCTTTATCAAAATAAAATTCTATATGTCATAAATATAACTTTGTTGATAAGACTCGGGTATACACTCGCAATCTAAAGTCAATAAAAAATATAAAGGAATTTGTTTAAGGCATAACAATATCTTGTCATCTATATTTGACCCCTTAAAATAAAAATATTTAAAACCTTATTTTTCTCACTTTATAAAGATTTTGAATTATTTATAATATGATATCAAATTAAAGAAATTTTTGTAAAAAAAAACATGAATTTGTTACATATATGAGTAGGACAAATATATTATAAACAACAAAAATTATGTATTTTATATACACTTTTCGTATATTTAATACTTCTTCCCTGTATATTAATAATAATTAATGAATATAAACTACTCATCTCAACAATGTAACGTATCCACTTAAGTATAAATCATACAACAATTTTATAACATACCTGTCGGGACCCAAAGGTAACTGGGCATTTGTGAAGTGTTACATCAAAAGGGTTTTATTTATATGTTGTCATGGGTACCAGGGCCATGTCTTCCTAGCGGTGTTTGTCATCTGCTGTCTTAGAGATTATGATCAATTATCAACCAAAATTCAATATATCTCATTCTATTTCACAACAACAGTGTTTGTCATCTGCTGTCTTAGAGATTATGATCAATTATCAACCATAATTCAATATATCTCATTCTATTTCACAACAATGATATTATATATCTTTAATAATACATTTTTATCTATTTATAATTTTATTATAAGAAATTCCAATTTTCATCAATCACTTCCTTATCAATCCAAAAACCTTTATATTCATCATCTTTCTCCTTTAATCCATTTAATTCTAGTTCACGCACAAAATATATTTTATTATTGATCATACACTCAACATATGTTAGTTCTGGGACATAAAAAGCCTCAACATCATCAGAAATATCTATTTTATCCATATATGTAAGTTTAGAACCCCAATACTCTCCAGTAACACATTTACCCTTAAATAAATCATAATCTCTTTTTATAATATCATATGAATTCAATTCCTTAGGAAATTTTATCTTTATAAAACTAAGATCATTTTCTACATTCTTACCAGTTAAAATGGTGTTTATGAAATGTGATCTAAACTTATCTAAGAAATCAGGAATACAATCTAAGATAAAGCTATACACATCTAATATTCTATTCGGAACCCAATAATATAATTCATCCTTAATTTGACGCATCCTTATCATTTCATAAAAGCATTCAAACAAGTCTTTCCTATTTTCTAATTCTTTTTTAATTTGTTCTAAATTTTTTAAAACTTCCTTGTTATTTGAGCTAAAGCCTTTTTCAAGAAAATATAGCAAGTTTAAAGTCTTAAGATTCTTTAAAGAGACTTTTGTATTCCTTTTCTTGAGAAATGGTATGTATGAAGTGGTATTGACTGGCTGTTCTTTTCTCTCCCTCATTATTATTCTATCTTTCTCAATTTGTTCTAACATTTAGGACATCAAAAATTTGTTATAAACAAATAAAACAAACAAAAAAGTCAAGATCAGATCAACATAGAAGACTTCTGATACATAAACAACTTGTTTGTGTCAATTATTACATCATTTGACATGTGAAACTATATATTAATTATAAAATCAAAAACAACAATTTTTTTACTTATAAAATTTATTTATAATGAAAAAAGTAGAACTAAACCAATATTTGTTCAATTATAACAAAATTTATTGCTATCATCTTAATAAATTTTAATACTCTTGATTATTTGAAAAACTAGTTAATTATTCAGTAAATGTAAGATAAATTGTTCTGTAAAGAGTCAAGACCTCCACGTGGTACAGATTAACAACATTGGAAACAACTAATAATTGGGTTATAACAGAACAAAGGCTAAAGCAGCACCCTGAGCGTTACGGATAATCTTGTTAATACTGGGAAACTAGTTTGCAGTTGATAGACAGGCACCTCTTCTCCACTGGCAGGGAAATAAGTTAGGATGCACGTAATAGAACTAATCTCACCTATAATATAGCATGGTGTTTTTAAAGTCTTACTGTCGTCATATAAAGTGATTTAAGGTGACATAAAAACAGCTTTTCTACTATCTCTTAACAAAGCACAAATAGTGTATGATCTTTAACTTGTTTATTTTTGTTTGATTTGGGTGTTTTTACTTGCTCGCTTTGCTTTTATCTCATTATTAATTGATTGATAATTAAGATTCTCTATGAAAAACGTGAAAATTAGCTGAGATATTTCTAATTAATACTAATTTGTATCTTTCGTATTTTTAATACTTTTCTTAGCAAGCATACTGGATAAAAAAAACCTTTTATTATTATATGATAAATTACATTTATTAAGTGAAGATACAACCCTTATAATGTTGATATCATTATGGTAAGCTTATAGTATTAAATTACATATATTAAGTGAAGATACAACCCTTATAATGTTGATATCATTATGGAATGCTAAATTAGACTCTATTCTTTATAATGGTTGTTTTATAGATCTTTTAGTACTTTTTTAGTTTTTTAAAAAAATTTAACTCTATGAAGGAATTGGTACAAACACTCGTAAAAAATTTGTTTCATTCCAAAGAGCCTTCTCCTCTCTTTATAGAAAAACTTATGATGTATACGACCCCTTGCTATTCCGAGGAACCAGATATTGAAGGCTTCCTTAACGATTATTCATCAAAAGCCTTCAACATATACAAAACATGTTCTAATCTGAGATCAATCAAGAAAATTGTATATGTCTTTCTATGTATGTCTTCTTCTAAACCGGAAACATATAATTTAAAGAAACTAGCCCTGGGATATGAAAATCTACCTAACGCTGAATTCGGATCACCCAAAATATCCCTTGTTAGACTGGTAGGTAAATTTTCAACTATATATAAAACACTTAAGCACGCTGTGCCTTCTAATACAGCTCACTTATATTTTCTAAATGAGACTCAGCCCCTTCTTAAGGAATACGAGGATACCCTTCTAAAAGGTGATTCTGATTTCCTAAAATTCTATTCTGACATGTTTATGATATATCAAAAATTGCAGAATGCTGAATATATGCACCATTTTATAAGTGAAAGACAATTTTTATCAAATCATATCAGAAATGAAGCTTTGGATAAATTTTATAATGATTCTACACTTAAGTATATTAATTCAGGTGAAAGTATTGAAGATTACTTCATTCAAAGTCATAGTGTTGATTATGGGATGCTACCAGATCATATAGAAAAGGAAGTTGCTGAAAAAATATGCTATATTGGGAAATATTCCAATATTTTAAATTTTAACAATAATTTTTTAGAATTTGATTTAGAGGAGAGTAGCATTGATGAATATATCGTTCCTTTTAATATTAAGGCAAAGGAATACATAGAAAATACTTTAGAGCTTCCTGCTCTGCTTGATTTCATCTATTCTGTATTATTATTTGGAAATGTAAATTTTATTGAATCACTATTTTATTCTTTGAAAGATAATAGGAAGCAGAATAAGAAGAATTTTATTTATATTCTTAATAACTGTCTATATAACTGCTTTCCTAATTCTAAATTCATTAATTATGTTGATTTATACATAGATGATACGTTTTCTTTGTATTTTAACCACTCTAACCTTGTTATATCACCTGATATCAGTGTTAAGCTTATGATCATATTTAAAGTTCTATGGAAGATTAAAAAGATTGAAATAATGGGAAGAAGGTTGAGAAAATTCCTTAATTTTGTTTATAAACTTAATTTTTGTGTGTTTTATGAAACAATAACACCATTTGAATATGATTTTAATATAAATGAAATGTTTATTGATAATCTAAGAATGAAAATAGAAGGAAAGCTAGATAATATAATGAGATGTGCATTTGTTGATAATAAGACGTTTCTTAATATGTTAGACTCTTTAGAATCGTATTTAATTGATTATGGTGGAGGTGGCAAGGATGACAGTGGTAAATTTATAAATTCTTTAAGAGTATTTTATGATGCAGAAAAGAACAATATTCAGAGTCTGCAGCTTATAGAAGAGATTGAAAGGTTACTGGCGTGTTAATAAGCAATAACTTGATACTAAGAAAGTAATTGTAGTATCATAAAATTAATGAATTTATTTATTTATCATTTTATATTATTTTATATGTTCGATGTATTCTTATATGGAAATATTTGTTAATTTTGATATTATAAGTTTTAGATAAAGTTCTGAACATGATAAATTTCATTTTAATTCCAATAATGAACAATAATACCCCAATGAATTTTATTCAATGTGTCAATTCAACAGTAGAACCTCAATAACTTACTTAGAACCAAATTTAAGATCAAAATTGTAATATAGGGTTTCAAGATCTAGTTTTAAGTTGTTGCAAACAATTTTCCAATAAATATTTTATTACATATTTTTTATAATGTTTACAATCAACATTCCAATTATTGCAACCATGTTCCCATTTAAAAATATAATTTCAAACCCATATCGTAAAGAGAAAATATGTTCGTTTGTCAAATGATCAAAAGGAAAATATTGGCTAAAATCGGGCAGGGATGATCAACCAAATATATTTTAGAAGTCCTAGAATTAAATTATTGATCTGTCGTTAAGGTGGTCAACAACTATCAAAATAAAAGACAAATAACTTTAAAACAACGGGATGGTGACTGTGAGTCTAAGCTTGATTCCGATCAAAAAGAACAAATGAGAAATTGAGTTGATCAAAATTGTCTTCTTTCACAAAGGGACTTTATGGAAAAATTAAAGTTGAATTTAACCTTCAAGAATCTCATTTACCATTGAAAGGTGTTTAAGAGAGTTTCATTACACTATGGAACAGACAACAATAATCTTATATACAAACGCTTCTTGAGTAAAGAATAACTCATAGACCCGATCAATTCGTGTTTTTAAACGAGGTTGGGTTTGTTGTATCATCTAGACCAAATAAAAACGGGTTTGATTGGAACATCAGCTTTCGTAGATGTGTCTGTGGTAAGAATATGAAATCTTTCTGTTTTTGCTGCCATGAACAAAAATATATGATATACCAACGAGTTTATGATAAGGTTATATCAAAGGAGATTTTAAGGATTGTCTTATTAGTCTTAAAGCCGCATGCTTTGAAAAATGCATTTTTGATCCAGTTTTATAATTATAATCCCTGTATACACCATTATAAGGGCTTGTCTAAGAACATTGGCTGTCTATGTTTAAGTATTAATATTCTACCATATTCCCTCTTCTTGAATCCAATTGAAAATTTCTTTCCTAAATGGGAAAAAATCTTTATTAAAAGAAAAACAAAAAGCGAATCAGAATTAAAAGTCTTAATTAAATTTGATTTTGAAAGATAAGTGCTATATTGTGATGGATATTTTAAGAAGATGTTAAGATATATCATCAAGTCGGAAAGACAAGAAAACGTTTTTGAATAAGTGATTTTAAGAATTTAATGTGTTTTATCATATTAATTAATTAATAAAAATTTAAAAATATATCTGGAATTTGGTTGCAACAATTGGAATATTGATTGCAAATATTATAATAAAAATTTATTAGAAAGATGATTAAGCAACTGGAGACTAGACTGTGAAACCCTATATATAAGTTTATATTCAAAAATATATAAAATTTATCAATTTTTAATAAATAAATTTGTTTATTAATGCTTTTATGTGAATCATGTATATTGATATTAATATATATATGTATGGCTGGTAAATTTGTATCGTGGTTTATAACAAATAATGGATTTTGGGTCTATTTGATGGTGTGAATAATCATAAGAATTAAGAAAAATGTAAATAATATATCATTGGCTATGCTTTAAGGTTTTTAATAATATTTAAACCAATTATTATACTCCCTGATTCGTGCTCACTTCCATCGATATTAATTCCGGAATCAAAATTTAAATTTTAACCAATAAAAAAAATAAATATATTTTTTATGAGGCTTAAAAGAGTAAGCTCTTAATAGTGTACCAATTGATGATAACACGCCTTTCTCGTATAAATCAATCAAGAGTGTCTCGACTTAAATAATACAACATGGTAATAATAGTAATTTAACTAACATATAACAATCATTGTATAAAATATAACAAATAGTCGAGAGAAGACCAATTTTGACTTAAATGATAGGTGTGGATGAAATCTAACACATATTAATACCAAAGGAAACACTAACATTCTTTATATATTGATTTGCATCAAATTAAGCTTATTTAAACACAATATGAAAATGATAAAATTGTGATTAAATGTCATGTTAGAAAAACAAAATAGTTTGTTATAAATTTTATATTGAAAAAAATTTTATGAGTTTTTTAGTTTTAAATGAAGTTGAACCATTGGAAGTAAAGGAATTAAAACAAGAAGATTTCAATATATCAGATGATGTGGTGTTGAACGAAGCCTACATGGCTGCTGAAGCACACAAAATAATCAGAAGTAACATCCAACAGATATTAAAACCAGGGGTAAACCTGTTAGATGTTGTGAATCAAGTAGAAAATCTCACCAAAACTTTACTTCCTGGTGAAAAACATTCAGGTATAGGCTTCCCTTGTGGAATAAGTCTAAATGATGTAGCTGCACACTATACGTTGAATCCTAATGACCCAAGTATATTTTTAAAGGAAAGTGACATCTTAAAGGTTGATTTTGGTGTACATAGGAATGGTAGAATAATGGATAGTGCTTTTACTGTGTGCTTTGATGAGAAATATGAAGATTTACTTAAATGTTCAAAAGAAGCAATGGAGGTAGGTGTTAAGAATATAAAGATTGGAATGAAGGTGTGTGAACTCGGCAGTAAAATCAGTGAAGTATTTAATTCCTATGATTGTGTGCCTGTGATTGATCTATGTGGACACTCTATTGGGCAGTATCAAATACATAGTGGTACTACCATTCCACCTTATAACAACCATGATAAGGATGAGGTTAAGCCAGGCTTTTGTGCAGTCGAAGTATTTGCTTCAACTGGTGAAGGAAGGATAACTGGTAAGGGTGCTTGTTCACACTTTACGTTAAAGGATAAGGCTGTAAAGTTGGTAAAACAGAAGAGCAGAACTGGTAAGAAATTAGCACCACATGAAGTCCTTCTGTTGAATATGGTTAAAGAGTTTTCTACCCTTCCTTTCAGTCTTAAGCATGTCAATGATCTATGGCCAAATTCTATACAATTATTCAAATTTTTAGAATATGGTAAATGTCTTAATAAATATGAACCTTTAGTTGATAGGAAAGGTGGTATGGTTGCACAATTCGAGCATACAGTGTATCTTAAGGAAAATGGAAAGGTTGTTTTGACAAGAGGAGATGATTATTAATAAATATTTTACAGTTACTTGCGATAGAAAAGGTTATTTTATTTCTCTATTAAATACTAGTTAGTTATTTTAATGTAATTAAATCAGATCACTATACATATGGTGAGTGGGTTGTTATTATTTATAAATATAATTATTTACATGTTTTGACGTATATAAAACTATAACATTGGTCGTTTATTGTACCAATAATAAATTTGATCATAATTTATATAAAAAATTAGAAATATTAAAAATATACAATTTTTTAATAAAATCAACAAATTAAACACAAATAAAACCACATATGATAAAACTTAAATACTAATCTTACCAATCGTAAATTCTAGAATGGAATCATAGTAAATATCTTCAACAATGATTATAATGCTTCGATGATTTAAATTTATTTTATATAAAAATATTACTGTGATTTACCAACAATGCCGTACTAAAAATAAAAAAAATTTAAATAAAAATTTACTAATTTTTTTATTAGTCAGAATTGATGAGATCACAAATAACAATTATGGTCTTTGCATAAGTCAATAACATAAAATATTTCATTTATCTTTAACAAATTGATCGAATAATTTTTTTATAAAAAATATTTTCTTTACTGATTTCTCCTAAATTTTTTTAAAGGGAATATCTCCCCATAGAAATGTCCCATATGAAAATGAAGCTAGATGATTCAAATTCAGACGATAATGATAATATATCCATCATTTCAATGGAGGAAGAATCAGATGACTTTTCTCTAGAGGAATATAGCTTAATACCAGAGGAAACACCCAATTCAAATAGACTGGTAAGCATCCTTAGGTCCGCTGAATTTTGGATTATCATATTTAGTGCAGCTGTCCTCATATTTGGCTATTGGATATGGAATGAGGAAATAAGAGTCATAAACATTTCCGATAACACCCCTAGAAATATCAAAGCTGGTAATGTTCTGGCCACTCTCGTGATAGGAACTTTGTTTGTTTTAATAACAAATTGGTTCATCTTTCATATAACATTGAACTTCCTAAAAAAGACAAAGGAAAAAGGATCCTTTTATTTTTATGTTAATGAGCTATCTCTTCACATATCATTGGCTCTGTTCCTAGGTATATTACTATTCGCTAATTACTCTTCAAATCTACACTTTTACACGGCTAATCCCTTTGATCTGAAGCTTAGTAACTTCAATCTGTACCTTTTTGGACTTTTGATGATTGGTTGCTTTGCTTTTATTAAATCAGTTGAAAGAAGAGTATCTAATGGATTCAACTATAATTTATACATTAGAAGAATAAGAAAAGTTCTCTATATCGATCTTCTATTACACATAATCTATGGTGATTCAAAAGCCCCTAAAGAACAAAATAACACTAGTGGTGGTATTGGATCATTGATTACCGGTCAAAAGGACAATATTTATGATAGTGGGTTGCTATTTTTATTTAACGAAAAATTTGCAAGTGAGAATGTTGAAAGACTGTCAAACTCAGCCAAAAGGATACTAGTTAAGGAGTTTAAGCACAGATGTAGTAATATATACAAGCTTGGAGAGACTCTTCCGCTTGCTATGCGTAATATTAAAAGAAAAACACGTTCAAGAACATCAAAATTTTTAGGAATGCTACATCAATCTCACAAACACAGAATTTGCGATTTACTAGAACAATACAAAGGAAATTACAATTTTAGCTTGTTTTTAAATACACTCAATTCTAAAATAGATACTGATCTGGATGAGGAGTATCTAAGCCACTTAATTGATAAATCTTATCGTGAAAGGTTCATCATTTCAAAGAGTTTGAATAATCTTGACAGGGCCCTTCTTTCAATTTCATTCTTTGTTAAGCTTATTGCTTTCTTAAGTATTGTTGCGATTGCATATTTTAAGGCGAGTGATCAATTTTCTGTTGCTTCTGGTATCATTTCAGCATTCTTTGGTACACAATTTATATCAAAACTGCTTTCTGATACTGTGCTTCAGCCTATTATCTTTTTATTTGTTATCCACCCATATGATGTAGGCGATCGAGTGTTTATTCATTTAGAGGGTAAGGAAGAAAATCTGGTTGTGGCTGAGTTGAATGTATTTTCTACTGTGTTTGTTAAGTGGGATGGTACTATGATATTTGTACCCAATAATGTTCTTATTAATTCACCTATAAGTAACATACGTAGAAGTATTAATCTGATGGAGACGCATTCGATTCAAATATCGACCAGAACACCTACTGATTCGCTTATAAGACTGAAGCAAAGAATTAAGAACTTTGTTAAAAATAGACCTGATGATTATACGGACTATGTATTAGTAAATTACGAGAGTATAGAAGATTCTCATAAGCTTCATATTAAAGTATTGATACAGTACATTGGCAACTGGCAGAATCAGGAAAGGTATCTTCGCAGCAGAAGTCAATTTATTTCTAAACTAAATGAACTACTTCGTAGTTTAAATATTGGATATGAGTTGCCGTCTCAAAAAGTTTATCTTGTGAATAATGCTGAAGTTGATCAGAAATATGTACGTAATTCTGAAATTGATAGAATAGGGCATAATATAGCAGATAAGGAGAGTAATATACAGAAGAGTGTTCGTACAGAATAAAATATATATATATATCATGTTTTTTGGGGTTTGTATAGTAAATATTAAATTTTAATATATTTTGATGTGTTATATGGTATTTTAAGTTAAATCTTCTGATTTCACCAAAAAATACGTTATGTAATATCTGAATTGTATCCTTTATTAATGATAGGTCAGGTGTAAAATATATTCAATTTCGATAATTTTTATGCAAAGAATATGTTTAAAGGTGGATATCTTACTTTAGGTATTTAATGTATGCTACAGTGATAAAAATGATTCAAATATTATAAATAACAGCCCTGGTCGTTGTATTCTACCTTTGTTTTATATTGGTATGCTAGACGTTAATTAAAGATTAACTAATATAAAGCCGTAAATGATTGAATTACACAACACATATTACAATGCTTAGTTGAAATGACTTTCTTTAACTATAATATAAAAATTGTATATTCATTGATATCGAATCATACATGAATTTATTAAAATACGGTGATTAAATTATTAAAAAATTGTGTTATATGTGAATTTTATCTAAAAAAGTTAATGAAAATATTTGATCTGTGCAAAATCTTTAAATCGGTCGACAATACAATAAAGGTCAAAAAATATTATGTTTTGTGGAATATCTATTGGCTCTTTACTTTGTACTAATTATTTTTTCTATAAATTTTGGCTATTTGTGTTTAAATATGCTCACTATGACACATTAGTAATAAGGAAGGGGTTTTAATGTAATAAATAGCTTTATATAAGCTTGTATATCACTTTTATTTAATATTTTATAATTATAACCTCTTTTTTGTTATATTCGAGTTATTATATATTTTCATATGATTAGATCAAATATTATACACATATCTCGTTATTAAGAGCTCTTAGTGATGTATCTTACCTTGAAATCTTTTATATTCGTCGTACTAATAATTTATGAGATATTCTTAAGTTTAAAATTCATAAAATGATATATTTTCAATTTTTAAAAAATTTAACCGCCTTTTTTAATTTTTTTGTTAGCTTTAAAAATTTTCCCAAAAGATGCAAGATACAGTTTTTAATAAGAAAATACAAGTTACGACTGAGTCAGGTATTTTAGATATGAAATGTGATATAGTAAGGAGTGAAATAGGTTTGGAGATAAGATTAATAGACATCTCAAATATTTTTACTCTTTTTAGTTGCAATATATCCCAGTCTGATTTCTATTTATTAAAAAAGGAGCAGAGTATTCTAGTGGATTATGAACGATTTGTTAAAATATTAGTCAATATGTTTTATAAATCAACAAATTTCAATTTAATGTTTGATAATAGTATCTTAAAATTCGTGGAGAATACCGAATTCAAGAATATTGTTCAATTAGAGTTAAAGTTTACAAAACCCACAGAATTACAGTTTAAAAACTACCTGAGAGACATACTTAAGAGAATGGAGAATGACAATATTAAATTGATCAGAGAAAACTCCATACTTAGAGAAAAGAATGCAGTGGGTGATTCTCAGTTAAAAGAAAAAATATCTTATTTAGAACAGGAGTCTAAAGATTACAGGAGGAGATATGAAGAGATAGATAAAAATTATAGATTTATGGAGTCAAATATTAAGGCTAGGGAGGATGAGAGCAACATTCTTAAAAATAAAAATGATAAATTAGAGAATGAAATGTCTCAATTGAGATATGAAATTGATAGATTCAATGCTGATAATACAATTTCTCATAAGGAAAAGTTAAGAAGAAGGGAGGAAGAGGTTGAAGAACTGAACAAGGAGATCAGCACTGCTAATGAAATTATAAGGAAAACACGAAAAGAACTTTCAGACTTAAGAAACTATAAAAAGGATATTGAAAACAACAAAGAATTAGAGGATGATAAAAACAAAGATTTGACTGATAAATGTGAAGGTTTGATTAAAAAATACAAAAATTTAGAAGATAAACAAAAAAGGCAGAAGGATGATATAAAGGCAAAAGATTCAAAGATTAAAGAGCTTGAGGCTAAGAATAGGAGTTTGACTAAAAATCTTGAGAATATGCAGAGTGTTAACATGCATTTGTATTCTAAGAATGTAGATGGTCATAACGATAACTTATCAGATTCTTTCTCGCTTAGGCCTGAATCACCTAGCCCTGATATTTAATTCAATTAGCCGAAATTATTAAATTGTTTGTTTTATTTTTGATTGTGGAGCTAATAAAAACCTGCTATGATTTTGATGGGTTTTAATTACCAACAGTCATAAGAATAAAGTATATTTAGTTATGTGTTTGGTTTATATCTTGACTATTAGCTAGTTAGTTAATTTTTGATATCTAAAAACTCATATTGCACATTTGTAAAATATTAATTGACAAAGAAGTTTAATTTTTTATTATATTAATGGAATAACACCTATCAGTGATATAAATAACGCAAAAATACAATGAAACAGCTTATTTATGAAAAATTGGGTTTATCTACTTTAGACCATGTCTTCAATTAAAATACTACTAATTTGTTTGATGCTTTAGTATATAAAGCATTCAAGGATAAATGTACTGGGGTTATGATTAAAACTTAATTTTTATGCCGCTAAAGCTTTTCAGGACTCCTTTCTATTTTCCGTTTTTTAAAAATTTTACTATAAGGTATCATAAAAACTAAACTAACTAAACTTCTAGACTAACTCTAACTAAATTAAAAAACTAAATAAAATAATATAAAGACTATAAATTTAATAATATATATTCAAAATAATTATTTATCTCTTCTGAAGTACTGATACCTTCAGTGTTTACATAAGATTCATATTCTTTAATAAATGATTCTAAATTTCTTAGCATAACACCTCTTCTTGATCTTATTTCCAGCTTCAACCTTGACCAAACACTTTCAATTAATTTTGTATGAATTCCTTCTTCATTTACAAATCCTCGATTATGATCAACTACCATATGTGTACAATTGTTTTTAGCAATTGCCTGAACATATGATAGGTAACCATCTGATTTTATCAGTGCTCCTTCTCCTATATTTTCTCTTATTAAACTATATATAGATTCTATAGATCTATCTGGAAGAATACCAAGTCTAATCTCATTAGTTTACTCAGAAATAATGCCTATCACCCATTTAGTACCTCTGATGTAGCTTGTTTCAGATGTAGGATTGTAGATTATCCTACGTCTACAACACGCTGTTTTATCTATTTGGTAGCAATCTGTTATCATTAATATACGCATTACATATCGGTATTATTGTCTTTTTAATATTTATATAACCCTTTTCAAAAAACTAACCGAATGTAACGGCTTGATAATTCCTGCTACCAAACCAATAATGATAAATTCCAATTAAAAACTTATGTATTAGAATATTAGGTAATGTTGCATTAACATATTTAGAAATAGACATGCTTTTTTTACAGGATTTACACCGAATTGTATATTCGCTTATTATTTTCTTTTCTTTGTATATTTTGTTTGTATTGGTATTGCAAGTATTACAATACATTTCGTCTATAATATTCCCAATTCTTTTAAGGAATTCAATTGTTCTGTTCTCACTGAAGAACATTTTATAATTCTCGTAAAACTTCTCAAATATCTTCTCTGTACCATTTTGTAGCTTTCCTATGTTATTAAAGGTTATCGGTACAGTTTGGACACGTGATCTAAAATGAAAACATTGCCAGTGAGAATATCAGAAGCAAATTTTTACACCGGCATGTATCAAATGTAAAATTTTCGCCTTGAACATAAATAATTGTTTTATATTTTGTTAATTTTTAATTAAATCAAATTTTCAAATTCACTTTTAATAATGCTATCCTTTGTCATCATTTCTGCTAGAAGAAGTTCTATTTTAGTATATCGTATTTTTTGCTTTTATATGTGTCTAGACTTTTCCCCGATTTGATTAAATATTTAGAGTAGAGGTTGATGAATTAACAAAATTAACACTATTATTAGTTGTGAGATGAAGCAATACAAGAGTATATTCTAGAATATGATCGTCAATAATCAGAATACACTCTATACAGACACATCTGATAATAGATAATATAGACAGTGCATTTTTGTTGGTAATACATTCCATATATAATTTAGCTGGTATTGATAACGTATCAGCAATACCGAACACCCATAGATCATTATTCTAATACCCACTCCTATATTTTTTCTCGTGTTTAAATTGATATTCATCAACAACCATTCAACCCGACATCATCGGATGTGTATCAAAATAATTCTTGCGCCTAGAATTTAATTTCTCTTTAATAATCTCGTTGAATTAGCAATTGTTGTATAATTTAGAGAAATTATATATTTTTAATATAATAACAATTTTTTTAAGTTTGTGCTATATTTATTAAAAATCCATAAATGCTTTATTATAGATGTGAGATAGATTAGACATGCGCATTTTTCTTAGAAATGTGATTTATTCATCATTACTATCTGTTAATTGCACAATATTGGTAGGAAATGACAACTAGAATGGTGTTAGAAATAGATTTTGCATTTGATCCGAAGCATGATAAATTATAAGTTATATTGCGGGTTTTATATGTATCAAAATATTCCTTTTTATTAATATAAAAGTCTCATATTATTAAAAACGAGTTTAGACAATACTATACTATATCTTAAATATTTTTGTATGTTCATAGTATGACCATAGTCCTCATATAATGCATCATTTACAATGAAGTTATATTGTTGCAAAATATATTACTTCAATACCTGTTAAAGTGGTCATCAACTTTATCTTTAAAAGAAGGTTAATAAGAAATATTGTAAAGATCTAAAAAACTTATTTATTTTAATTTCATTCATATAAAACACTAGAGTGAAAAACCGACACCCCTAAAATGATTTAATTTTGGAGGACTATTAAAATATTTATTATATTTTAAAGAATTTTGTAAATTTAGCGGGAAAACCTTGAAACCCGGCTAAAAACAGTATTACTCCAATAATTTTATTTTTTTATAAATTCTTGTCCTTATGAGTAAGTATTAATCTTTATATATTAAAAATCTTGTTTTGGGATTAAGTAGGATTGGATGTCAATAAGATATATTATATAAAAAATGGTTGTGCATAGATCATCAGAGCAAAATATTTTGCAAAAAATGTGAAAATTGAGAAAAACAAAGTAATTCTAGGATATATAAGATTCATGAGGCAAGTGCTTTGAATAAAAACAAAAATATATTATGAAAAGTTTTTTTTCACGACCCAGAGTTAGCAAAAAACCAGTCAAAAATGCAAGATAAAGATTTATAATAATATCTTCGCAAAATATATTCACTTTTACAAAATTTGTAGCTTATAAACCTTTTTGCCAAAGTTACACAAAGAAACTCATTTAAAATTGGCATTAAAGAAATTTACAAACAGAAAAGATGATTGGATAAGATAGTGCGGACTGAAGTGTGTAGATTTAAGCCAATTTACGTAATAGAAAGAGATTGGTGTAGATAAGTTCAAGAAATGGGCTCAAATAAGAGTGTATCAATAAATCTACAAAAATCGGAGAAGTAGTTTAATGTATGGGGGTGTATGACAGGTAAAAAATATGAAACTTAGTGCTAGTAAATGAAAGGTTAAATTCATATAATTATTTTGATCTTTTAGCACAAAGAAGTTATTGATTAGAAACCATTTCAACAAGAAAAAGCATCTTGTCACAATTCTAGGTTGACAATGTTATATTTTGATGAAAATGATATTTATGTCATGTATTGACAAGTTTAGTCACACGATTTAAATTGAATCTATTTGAAGTTATATGAAAAGAATTTTATTAAAAATAGTCTAAATCACTAAATGATCTTAATACTGAAATATATTATATAATCTTTTTGAAAAACTGATTTATAAATTTCGAAATAGGTGTTAAGCAGTTATTAAAGCAAAATGTTGATGAATAAAACTCATTAATAATTATAATATTATTTATTAAAATATTTTAATAATCCACCAATATTAAATCATTTTAGGGGTGTCCGTTTTTCCCTCAAGTGTAATATATTTTTTAAATATTTGGAGGTGTCCTAAACAAGTGAATTGGAAATGTTTATAATTTTCTTCTTATTTTTAGATTTAATTGTGTGTTAAATCCTTTATAGATGGTAAATTACTTCGCCGCACCCTTTCGTGTTGCTCCATGTTTTAAATACTTTTAAATATATAGATTTATACAATGGGTGAATTATTATTGATGAAAGCCGATAGTTCTTAACATATTGATTTCTTCTGAATATTGAATATTTTTAATAAATCAATTTATGATACGAAGTAAAGAAGCTAATCTTTAGATTTATTCAAATCCCTCTAATTAACCTTGTGATTCTACGGTCTCATAAGACTAAAATTAAAGTTAGTAAAAAAATTTTCCTTTTATATTTTCGATTCCAATACCGGGTTTATCTATACCATTATATGCGATTACCACAAAATATAAATATTTAATAATACAACAAATATCAATTTTAATTTTTGTAAATAACTAACTATTAAAAGGAAAAATATTTTTGAATTATATTCTAAGTTATGTTTGAATATTCGGCTTAATACATGAAACCCAAGCGTTTAGAGCCATTATTACCCTTAAGATTAAAATATCATCTTCTGATCTTAATATTGTTAGTGCTCACCGTTGCACTATATTGAATTAAAATTTTTAATTTTTTAATTGTTCTTTATATTATTAATACCGCTAACCCTAACCCGATTTAGTTATACTAAAATGAATTTATAATAATCATTTTATGTTAATAATTTAATTCGTTACTTCTGCCACTATCCTATTCCGCTTTACATCCCGATATATCAGCTAAAATGGTACATTCAATAAACAGGTTTATTTGTAGCATCTATTTATGTTATTTAAGATTTAGAAACCCACATCAGTACAAAACACATACTATTTTATAATCTAATGACATATTTTGATTTTCTAAAATTGAATAATCAACCATTTACTATAAATAGGGATTTTTACAATTGAAACAATCCTACCAAATTATATCAATTAAAAATATTTTTGTTTATAATAAAAAATTTTACTAGCCTTATGTATAAAAATATTGTAATAACTGGTCCAAGCGGTTCTGGTAAATCCACAATAATCAAAAGAATGCTAGAAAACGAGAAATTTAAGTTAAGTGTATCACATACAACAAGGAAAATAAGAAAAAATGAAGTTAACGGTGTTCATTATCATTTTTTATCAAAAAAAGATTTTTTAGACAAGATTGATGAGTTTTTAGAATACACAATATTTGCAGATAATTACTATGGAGTATCAATGAATGAACTTTCTGTTGATAAAAACACAATTAAGATATTTGATATTGATTTCAGGGGTGTTTACAGCTTTAAGGAGAAGGTTGATAACATATTTTATATATATGTTGATATTGATTATAAAATAGCATTTGATAGGCTTAATACTAAAAATGATAGAAATAGTATTGAATTAAGGATGCTACACTATAAAGAGTTTAAAGATCTAAGCAAATCTATAAATTTTGATTATGTAATCAATAACGATGGAGACTTAATAGAAACAATGAAGAGGGTTGACTTTATTATAGATCAAATTCTTAAAATTTAATTAAAAAATTTATTAAATAAAAATTCTAACTGACCACTTGTATTAATCATTAATGGTCTTGATGATCTCATTTTTATGAGTTTATCAATAAATATATCAATATTAACACTTTCCAGGCGCATTAGATAATCATACATTATAAAGGTACCTGTCCTTCCTACCCCTGCCCTGCAATGAATAGCTATTTTGTCTGAAGTATCAATAAAAGGTTTTATGTGATCATATAAAAATTGCATTTGTGAAGACTTAAGCGTGCCATAGTCATTCCAATCTAAGCATAGAATTCTTTTTACTTGTTTGTTATTGATGGTAAAGGTTTCTTCTAATATTTCAACGTCTCCTTTTATTCTTTTAGTCTCTAATATATCAACACTTAGATCAAAATGTTCAAATGAAATAAGAAGGTCACATTTAGATTTGATAAGTAGTTCTTTAAATAGGCTTACATACCTGGATTTTGGTTTTTGACATGCTATGTACTTATTGTCTATGAAACTTGCATTTATATAATTGATGTTGTATGTTTCAGACACAAGTTTTGAATACGGAAGAACATCTCTAAATATATCATAAGAAGATGTATCAATCATATATTTAGATGTAATTCTATTCATTGAGGAGTTTAGTTCACTAAATTTGCGATTTCTAAATAATTCTACAAATTTATTTCTTGATTGATTGAGTTCCTCTTCCAACGACATAAAAATTTTTCCATTTGTGTTTATCAATTTGATACACCCTTTTTTTTTAAAAAAAAGGATCAAAAAAATTGAAGGTATGTTGTACGATAGATATAAGATATCAAATTTTTATAGATTCCTCTTTTTGTTGTTGTTTAGTTATTGTTACTTAGCTATAGCGTAATTAGAAATAAAATAATCTTTTTTAACAACTTTAGTTTTAATTTTATTATTTTGTATTAAGTGATGAGGCAATATATGTGCAAAACCAACATATGATATAGTGATAATAGAGTATATTTGTGTTAATAAACTATACCATTACGTTGTATTTGTCAAACAGATAACTCTAGACATGTTTATATATTATTTTTATTATAATTTTGTAATTTAAATATAAACTTATAAATATTGAAAAAAATCATATGTAGTGGTTATGAAAGTTCTTTAGGTAGAAATATATGGTTTACAATCTTCGTTTAAGTTCTTAAGTACCAATACGACATGATATTTAATTCTATAATAATGATTTAAGGAAATTTATTTTTAAGTGATGTAAAATACGCCAAAACAACAAAAATAATTTCATTGTATTAAAAAATAATATTTATTTGATTAAAATGATTTTTTAAGTAATTCAAGCAACAACAACCAAAATAAATAATAAAACAGAAGAATAAACTAATATATAGAAAAACAATTTTATATAAATCTTCATTTATAATAAGCCTTTAATGTCTATATTTAAATATAATTTTTTATACTTTACAGACATTATGTGACCATTTATGACCCAAAATTGATATAAAACAATAAATATCACTCCTCTTACTTTATATTTATGATTTGACAATAAAAGAGCTTTAAATGTACAATAATATATCTTAAATATTAAAAATACACAACAATACACATGTAACATATACATAAATGTTATGTTTATATCAAACCAATCAAAATTATTAGAAAATCATTGACAGTACCCTTTTCTCAAATACAAAATTTTAATATTTTGACACCCACGCCCAATCAACCACAATTAGTGGTTAAATATCAAATAAAATCACTTAAATCCCTTAAGAGTGGTTTATAATTAGTCAAATCGATTTATTTAAAGATATTTTATTCCTTCTACCACCCTCATGTTTCTACTCATAAAAGAAGTTTTTATCCAAAACAAACACTTCCTCAACTGTTTTATCCCTAAACACTTAACGCTAACATTAAATAACCTAACTTTAGATATGTTTAACTACTCAACTCCTCTCAATATATACATCAGCGATTCAGAAACCATAAGCTTGAACATTAATTTTTGTGGTAAGACCATTTCTAAAACAGTAAAAGCAAAATCTATGAACAATATTCGTCTAGAAAATAGTCAAATAACCGTTGATATCATAACAATAAGAAAGTACGGTTTCCTAAAACCATGTACACAAAGAAAAACTCAAATTAGTACTGATAAGCTAAATTATTACGTCAATGACCAACTGGAAATGAGCTTGAATGGCAATTTCTTATCAGAATCAAATTTTGTTAAAGTTAACAATTATTTTGTTGATATGAGAAATAAAATTGTATCACTAAGAAATTTCTCATTACGGAAAAAAGAACTACAAAATTCACTAAAATTTAATGGTATTCCATCAAATTTCAATCTCACTGTGTCTAGGCAGTTTCTAGAGAAAAGTTGTTGTGATTTTATGAGAAATATCAAAAAATTGCCATGCTTTACTGTTAATTTCGAAAACGAACTTGGTGTTGATTACGGCTCCATAAGAAAAGAGTTTTTGTATCTGGTAAGCTTCTTGATAAAGGAACGCTTAGAACTTACATCTTATGGCTTGTATGATGCTAAGTCAGAATGTGAGCCTTTTGTTTATTATTTTGATAAAAATTTATATAAAGACATAGTCATTGATATTGTAGGGAATCATACTGATCTATCCAATGAATCAACATTTTATTGTTTTGTTGGCATATACTTAGCCCTGCTTTTGACATATAATGAAAGCCTTGACTTTGGGTTTACACTTTCCTTTTATGAAAATTTAAGTGAGAACAGAAACTACACTTTAAAACACATTCAAGATAGCGAACTTCAACGTAATCTTTACAATTACTATAAAAATGATGTAGACAGAAGCATTTTGCAGCTTTATTTAGTAGGAAAGAAGAAAAACGCATATGACTTTGTAAGACTTGGGTTTTTATCTTTAAATACCACTGAATTGGATACATTCGATTTTCCATTATTATTTAACTTTGATAATCATAATTTCAGCTATAAAATATTTATTGAAAAACTCAAATTGATCAATGGGTCAAATGAATCAGATGAAGTGAATTGGTTTATTGAAGTCTTAAAGAGTAAATCTCAGTTATTTTTGCGTAAACTACTTTTGTTTTGGACAGGATCAGGAAATATAAGTAATAATGACTTTCAACTGTATTTAGAGTTGAATGATACAAAGAACTGCTTTTTAAGAGCATCAAGTTGTTCTAATCTTCTCCATATGGGAAGGTATGACTCTCAAAAGGATTTAGAATACTATTTGGAGTATTCAGTTGAAAACACGGAAGGTTTTCATAAAATATGATATAGTGATAAAAATGAAAATATGTGTATTTTTTATCAACAAAAGATAAATTCTTAGAATTATTAAATGATTGGTTTAACTGTATAAAACATGTCAATATATCACATAATCTATATATTAGCATTAGTATGATTAAATATTGATTGATTTAAAGCCTTGATGACTCTCAATATAAATCATATCATATCTGAAGCTCATACAATATATTAATAATTTGAACCATCCCAAAAATTGGTCTTTTGTTGATAAAAAATCTAAATAATTCAATTTTTGTTAGTAGTGACTTTCAGGCTGTGTAAAATAAAGGTATAATAGGGCAATACACATTATTTATAGATAAAGATTGGTAGTTTAAGTCTCGATACTGCATACAATGTAGGCTCTACTCTTTGGATATCAGAATTAAATAATAATTGCTTGAAAATTTTTAAAAATAAAGTTTTTTTCTTAATTCCAATAAAACATCTTTGTGTATTTATTACAGACATGTAATCACTGTTTTACCTTAAACTATGTCATAGTTAAACACCATCACTACAAACTATTATTCAATTCACTTTTTTATAATTTAAGCACAAAAATTACATTTAATAAAAAAATAAACCATTTCCAATCACATTTACTCAAATAAACCTGCTTCATCATCTTCAATACCAGAATCATTGCCTGCATCATCGTCATCATACTTGGGGAATTCAACATGCATAGATCGTGCAAAAGCTTCATATTGATCAATTTCAGCTTGCGTAATTGACCTTCTTGCAGTTTGTAAAGCCAAATCAAAATGCTTTTTCTTAAGATAAGGAACAGGATCTTGCTCAGAAGGTCCATTTTTTAACTCATGCTCAATAGACTCCTTGATAGCATGTTTACAGGAACGTTGACAAATCTCAGATATATCAGCACCAGAAAATCCTTTCAAATGATCAGCAATTCTAGTAAGATCCAGAGAAGGATCAAGTGGTGACTTCTTAAGAATAGCTTGGAAAATCTGCCTTCTAGAATCCTTATCAGGTGGAGGAATGTAAACAAGTTGATCCAATCTACCAGGCCTACAAAGAGCTGTATCTAAAATCTCAGGTTTATTGGTGGCACCAAGTACAAAAACGTCTTTACGACCAGTCATACCATCCATTTCTACAAGAATCTGATTCAAAACTGAATCATTTACACCAGATCCTCCCATTTTTCCACCTCTTTTCATACCGATAGAATCTATTTCATCCAAGAATAACACACAAGGCGCACTACCCCTGGCCTTCTCAAATGCATGCCTAACATTTGCCTCACTCTCACCAACATACATATTTAAAATTTCTGGTCCTTTAATACATATGAAATTGGCTTCACACTGTGTAGCAATGGCCTTGGCAAGCAAAGTTTTACCACATCCAGGAGGTCCATACAATAAAACACCTCTTGATGGCTTTGTATTAAATTTAAGATACTTTTCAGGATAATCAATAGGATATTGAACAGTTTCTCTAAGCTCATCTTTAACTTTTCTTAATCCACCAATATCTTCCCATTTTACATTTGGAGATTCTATGACAAATTCTCTTAAAGAAGAAGGATCAGTGTTGTTGATTGCATATCTAAAGTTTTCATTAGTGACTTTTAATGAAGCAAGAATTTGAGCATCAATTTTATCACTATCTAAGTCAATATAAGGCAACTTTTCTCTTATTTGTTGAAGGGCTGCTTCAGAACAAAGAGAAGCAATATCAGACCCGGTAAGACCATGCGTTTCTTTAGATATTTGAGCCAAATCAACCTTTTCATCTAAGTGCATGTTCTTAGTGTGAATTCCGAATATTTCCAATCGTCCAACATCATCAGGAACACCAATTTCTATTTCCCTATCAAGCCTACCAAATCTTCTAAGGGCAGGATCAATAGAGTTAGGAAGGTTTGTTGCAGCTAAGAAAATAATATTTGAAGAGGATTTCATACCGTCCATAAGCGTAAGCAACTGGGAGACAATCTTCTTATCATTTCCGTCATGACTTTTATCCCTTTTTGGAGCAATAGAGTCAATCTCGTCCATAAATATAATAGAAGGTGACGCATTTTCAGCTTCTTGGAATATCTTTCTTAAATTAGATTCAGATTCTCCACTCATTTTTGACATTATCTCGGGTCCATTGATAACGAAGAATGTTGCACCACATTCATTCGCTATAGCTCTAGCTATTAAAGTTTTACCTGTACCAGGGGGTCCGTGTAAAAGTATACCTTTAGGAGGCTTGACACCAATTGTCTTAAAAAGATCAGGATGTTTCATTGGGAGTTCAATGGCTTCCCTAATTTGAGCAAGTTGTCTTCTAACACCACCTATATCATCATAGCCAACTTGGTTGAATTCACTTTCAATTTCTTCTCTAGTAACTGAACCATCAATATCAACCAGTGAATTTTCCTTATCATCATCCTTAGAGGTATATACATAACCATGTTGAATTTCTTCTCCGTTTTTTATGATTTTAACGACCTTAAATTCCACGGAACTCATCAAACCACTTTTAATTTTATAAACATTTCCTAGAGAAACATAAGTTATATTTCTAGAAAAGAATGGGACGATGAAAGAATCAAATAAATTTCCTGATATTTTTGAAACTGTGTCTTCTACAGGATAGAAACATAATTCCTCGATAAAATCGATGTCAGAATGTTCTTTTTTATATAATTTTACTGAATCGTTTACTCTAACCTTAAGATTTTTTCTAGTTACTGAAGATAAGACGGCAGTGTCGACTGGAACTGATGAGTCTGACACAACGCAGAGAATATTTTCTCTTTTAACCTTTCCTTTAACTAGACAAGGGCCATTTGTGTAAAGATCAAGCTTTAGTTGAGTGTCAGGATGAATGCATATTTCATAAGGTTCTAAGGTTTTACTATGTCCTATAACCCTTTCATCTAAGACTCTGAGCTGGTTCTTTATCCTAGTATCAAGTATAGCTGTAGATAAGTCTCTAGGCATGGTAAATTTTTTCTGTTTGTTTTTATAAATTGAAAATTAATAAAAGGGGTTGATTTCATGAAACAGTTGTAAATCACGATTAATCTATTGGATATAAAACATCATTCACAAAATAAGATCTATAATAACATTTGTATGTATAAATTTATATTATATGTAATATTAGAATGTATTGATTGGTAAATATACTTATTTATCAATAAATAATATATGAAAATAGACTATAATCTTACCATTAATAATTTATGATAACCTTAAGAAAATATATTCATATGAATTAACTAAACAATTATAAATTTTATAGTAAATATTTAAGCATATAAATTCAAAGGTAAATTATTATATTGTAAAAAATGTGTGATTTTTAGTTATTTTCATAAATCGTGAATATATTAACATTTAAATAAGATAAACTCAACTCGGATATTTAGATAATTACCAAAATATGAAAATATTTTTATTTTCTTACGTTCAGAATATAAAACCTAGACTTGAAAAGGTTTAAAGGATACACCTTATTGATTCTATATATATATTGTAGCTCCCGTGTGATATAAATTATTCCGTAATAGAATTTTACTCTTCTTATAGCCATAATTCAATTGAATTTCTTGAGGTAAATTAAAAAACTTAATTTTTATATAAATCAAAACCCAACAATCTAGTTGATAACGCGAATAAGGATTAAAAAAATGTTTTTAATTGAGTATTATTACAAGAAATATATTGAATTACCTAATTATAAACCACCGCATATTGGTTAGTAGCTGATAAATTTTCATTCTTTGATTTGGCGGTTCAAGAAAATATGAAAATTTTATATTTTTTGAAAAAAACGATGATTTATTGACTCTACTTGAGATCAGTGACTTGGAAAAGGCACGTGTGTACAAAACCGGCATCCTACATATCAGGGGCAGTAAATCTTAGCGCTTCACACTGACCATAAAAGAGGATTGAAAAAAAGCACATAATCAAAGTCAACCATAATCTTACCGCACTTTGGTTACTAGAGGAAATCTAAGGTCAATCTTCGTAATAGCAATTTCTCACTATGTTTTTTTAATTCTACTCGAGATCAGAGGCTTAAAAAACACTTGTGCACAAACCCGACAATCCAAAGATTTCAAAGCAGTAAATTTTGGTGCTCCACACCGACCATACGTCACCGCGCTTTGGTTACTTCAAAATCAAATTTAATATGCTAAAAAACATCGGATAAAGACCGATGTAGTATAGACCAGACTATTAAAGATGTAAATTGTATCAAATACAACATGTATTAAATTAAAATATCAAAAAAATAAAATTTATCACTATAAACTAGCAGAATGAAATATATTAAAACCATATCTTATAATACTAGAAGTCTAATAAAAATATATAGTTAAGATCAAATACAATTATCTATTAAGAGGAATAAACGTACTCATAATTAAAAATAAAGATTTCATAACATTTAATTATTGATGAATTTTCCATTAATTAACTCCACAAGCTTAACTACGTTAAAGCTGATTTCCTCATTAATATCCACACTCTTGATCTGAGATTCCTTAAAACGCAACAGCTCATCAAATCTAAAGATTCTAGGACCAGCAATAGTATTAGTGCCATTGAAGAGGATAGAAACTTCAAATACCAACGCTTCATTACAGGTTATGACAAAAGAGAAGTTTTGGAATGGGAAACTAAGGGCAGAAGAAGCATCCACTAATTTCATATCATTAAAGCTGTAAGTACCATACTTAGGAACAGAACCACTAAACATTCCAGATTTCTCAGGAGTTGCCATCATTTTCTTAAAAATAAAAGGCAAGTAATTGTAAAGAATAGTCAATTTTTTGGACAGAATAGCCTCTTTCTCAATAAGTCTATCAAGTGTATTTTGATTCAACGATATTTCCATTCTTTCAGTACTAAATTTATACTTAACAATATCCTCCGCAATCATTTCCATTATATCATCATAGTTATCCTGCTGAGACACCAAACCTTTACTACAAAGTGATGAATAAGTAGCCATCACACTACTTTTCATTTCATTAGCAGATGAGAAGTTCACCATATTATTGATTTCAGAGAAAAGATACTCTTCACTAGGAGGAGTATAAGAAAGAATATCCCTCAAATTGTTTCCGGTTGATGATAAAATCAAAATAACAAGCTTTTTCTTAATCAATTCCAAGTCTTCATCTTCGTAAGAATTCAATTCTATCAAATCAACAAATTGATAATCAAGAGAGAACTCATATTCACAATTCTTATCAATAAATATTGTATTGTATCTGTTATACATGTCCATATCAACATTATCAGTATCACCTTCTACACAATAGGTTGAAGGAGCTTCAGTAATCTCAGATGGATCATTATAGCACCGAATAATCTTAGATAAATTCTTTACCATTTTAGAGAAGCGACAGCTACCACTAAACGAAGATACCAAAAGTTTGACTAAAGAATCAATTTCTGAACCTTTAAACTTACAAACTAAAGTATCATGATTATCATTATTGAAACCGAAGAACTCGTAAATAGTTGGCACATTAAAGAGCTTATTCCTTAGGAAAGTTCCCAATTCAACGTTCTCATCAATAAAAGAACTCAATGGTGAATAGTCTGAATACTCAACGCCAGATCTTCTTATAAATTCAGAGTTTTCATTAACTAATCGATCAAAGTTAAGGGATGCATCATTACAGATCAAATGGAATACATCATAAAAAACTTGTCTATTCTTACTGGACTGAGAAGATAAATCATCAAAGTTCTCACCACATATGATAGGGTCAATGAATTCAATTATAAAATCAATCGCCAAGTTTTTAGAGCAGAAATATCTCAAATAATATGGGAAAACAATCTGCTCAAGTACGACGAAGAAATTTGTGACAAACTCTTTGATCTGTCTACATCTGGTGGAAATCGTCTCTCGTACATCTTTAGACTCTAAGGCGAAATCAATAAGTACATCATCACATCTGTGAGTCTCTTTGTATATGTTAACAGGATTTAAATCCATCTTTACACTTTCATCATCAAGCTTACCATCTATGGTCTTTTTCAGCATAGTGTAAACCCCAGAAGACATAAAATGAATGCGTAATATTGATACAAGTTCTTGAGATGAAAAGGAATGCATTGCCTCGTTGATGTAGTTTGTAAAATAATAATCACCTACGTTGTTATCAGCAAACAAAGTTCTGAAAGGAATATTGTAAGGGTTGAGCCTCAGAAGATATTTAGGATCAACAATTAATTTGTACAAAACCTTTCGTAAATAACTTGAATCTGAATCAGAAGCAAGCGGAACTGAAACACCACGTAATTCATTCTGATTTCTCAACAATAAATCAACAGTTTTATAACCTCTTCTGATCTCCTCTTCAACTCTATTACAGCTTGCAAGTTTCTTAAGGATCTGTTCATGAAGATTTTTGATTGTCTCGTTCTTATGATCATCATACATGGCGACATCTGCAAATTTTCTGATTGCACCAACTGTCACAGTCTGCTTAAGAATAATTTCATTGAAGGAATCACACCAAAGAGCGGTATTAAAGTACTCAGAAATAAGTTTAGCGGCATCTTCACTCTCACCACATAAATTTAGATTAGCATCTTTATCAAAATTAGATTTCATAGAATTCTGAGTTGGATATTCAGGTGTTTCGTCATTATCTGAGTTTTCATCAGCATCTGTTACATTGATTTGTTTAATTTGATCAAGAAGTTCTTTAACATCGTCTCGCTCAGCTTTTGTTTTATACCCACCCTTAGGTTCGTTAATAGATTCTCTTGTTCTAATTGGGCATTTTTCAACGTCTAAATCTAAATTCATATCAGCAGAATCTTCTGATAAGATGTTCATATCATCCATCACCTTATTAATATTAGAAAAGTCATTATCAGGAATTTTGCTAACATCGGATTCAACCAAAGATACTTGTTGATCAGAAAAGACCAAGTCTTCCCTCTTTACAATACCAGGTCCTTTTCCTTTCTTTTTAAGATAAATAGCAAGGGCATGAATACAATAAATTATTTTTGGTATATTCTTCTTTTCATAGCAATCAACGACATCAAAATGATATAGATCAGGTAATCCTATTTCAACCATCCAATCAAGGAAGCATTTTATATTCACTGTGTGATAATAAGCCTTAACATCTTCACCGTATATTTTAATATCCGGCTTATAATACTGAACAATGTTAGCTAATATTATTCCTTTATCCAAGTTACTAACCATGTACTCGATTGATTCGATGGGGTAGTACTCGCCAATCCAATCTTTAGCTTCTTCTAACTTGCATAGATAGTCATAGATTATTGTATTGCGTCTTTGGATCTCTATCTCATCCACAGAAAGTCTCTTAGAACCCAGACTTCTGTCCCCGATTCTGTTTTTAGAATAGTCTTCTTTCTTTCCAAACACCATGGGAAAAAATAAAAAATTTTCAATTATAAAAAAATTGTGTATAGAAAATATAAATCTTATCATTTATTGATAAAAAGATAATTTTTATATATTATTACAATATTTAGTGACATATTTCAATTCAATATTTTTAATCGTATTTTACTATAAAAAACAGAAAAATTAATATTAATGATTTAATCATTTCTACTGATAATACAAAATATTGATTTTATAGCAAAAATTTAACATATTCGTGAATTATAGATTTTACCTTCAAATGACGACTTTATAAGATTGTTTTTGTGCTATTGGAACCTTTTCTTTCATTTACATGATTCTACCTATTTCTAAGTAATTGATATTAAATTATATGTTATATAGTACATAAATGTTGTTTTTTTTAATTTCATTGAGCCCTTGACATGTTTAATCGTATATTATTCTCGAAGATAATGTTTAGATCATCTAATACATATTTAAAACTGTTATAAATAAAATATTAAGTGATTTCCTCTAATCTTTGAATAATAAAACGATATGAAATGTCAAATTTATTACACGGCAGTATTAAAAAAATAAAAATATTATTTTTGATTTTTGTTGTTATATTTGTAATATTCAAGTTAAAATGTAATTTAAATACGTAATAAATCGGTAAATAACATTATGTTAACGCTTGATGGGTTAAATTGTTTTTATATAGAAAATTTCTTGAAAATTAGTTTATCCTGAGCTAAAATTTTATAGTGAAGTTTAAAAACTATAATTTTCTATTTTTAACATGAAATATTACGACATATTCGCTTATTCTAAAAGAAATTTATATTCGAATTTATAAGGAATTTTAAATGTTTCATGATAAACCAACAAATTTTAATAATTTGTTGTAAAAATGAAACAAAATACCAACTATAAAAGAAAATGATTTTCTTATCCCATGTTTTTTATATTGCTACCGCTCCAGAATATGAGCATCATGGCTAGAACCATTACTATAGATACTTCTAATTGTAAAGAGGCTCAAGTGACAATTGGTGATAATGGTGTTTCAATCAGCACTTGCGATGGATCAGGAAACTGGTCTAATCCCGAGTATTTTAATTCAGGAGATCCATTTGTAGTTCAGGGAGAGGACGTTAGTATGGCCTTTTTACAAGGTGCAGAAACAATGGACCAGTACCGAGCAAATACACCACCAATTAACACTTCACCTCATATGCAATCCAATACTCCTATACATAATGTCCCATATCAAATGCCACAGATGACTAGCAATCCACCCCAGCAAATGTATTATATTGATCCGTATCAACAAACTATGTTACCTCCTATGCAAGAGACCTATTCATATCAAATGCCACAAGAGACCATATTACCACCCGTGCAAAATAACTATCCTCCGATGCAATTACCTGAAGAAGATCCTTTTACTGTTGTAGGAGCTGGAATGGTTAAAGATACTAAAGAAAAAAGTAGCAAGAAGGATAAAAAGTCTAAGAAAAAGGGAGAAAGCGATGAAGATGATGATAAGAAGGAGAAGAAATCTAAGAATAAATCATCAGACACCAAAAGTACAGATGCAAAGAAAAAAACCAATAGTGCTGCTTCCAATGCTTTGATGATCTCTATGGGTGCAATCTTTATATGTAGTATAATATTCTAAAGAATAAAAGATCAAAAAACAATATTTTTTATTTATTATTATAACGATAGTGATTTAATTATATTTTTTTCAAAATAGATATAAATAAATTTGTATTGATAAATTGTTGTATCTTCATGCTAGGGCATATTGATCTATCTTTATAAGAAATAACATTTAAGATTTAAAAATCCATTTCTTAAGGACTTTTGATTAGCATTGTGTTAAAAACAATGATTTATTGTTTCTACTTAAAATCAGAGGCTTGAAAGAAGCATGTATAAATAAAACCGACAATCTTACAATATCAAAAGCAGTAAATCTTAGTATTCCACACCGACCATACACAATTGTTTTAAACATCTTTAAATTGAATAATCTAATCACTGAAAAAAATATTGTTGTATTTTAAGCTAATGATAATCCTATTTCGTATGTAGAAATAGGGTGATCAGGTGAGAATTGAACATTTGACCCAAACTTTCACATGAAATGTGGTTTTTGCAAAAGCTAAATTGTATATACTAAATAAAAAACATAATACATGTTAAAACGCAAGCCTTCATATTTAAACTTAAACTATTTATAGATCAATGTCTGAATAACCCTTAATCACACACAAATAAATAAAATATTTTAGAATCAATTTTAATAATTAATCTTTACCTTTTTAGAAGCATCAATTTTTCTAAGTTCGAATATTATTTGTAGATAAGAATCACCCAGTACTTTAGTATCATCATCATTAAGGTATATATCATATTTAGAATATCCTTCTTTAATATTTATCATTCTTAACTCTCTATAGCAGATCACAGTATCAGAGGCTATGCTATTTTTGTCAAAAATAAAAATACCTAAAACATCAACCTGCTTGAAAACGTTTACCTCCAGCCTTTCAGAAAACAAAGGATTAAGATTTCGCCATTTAGTTGAAGAAGTATGAATCCGATCACCATTAAGATAAAGCTTTACATATGGATCACTAGAATCTCCATCGACAGGTCTCAAGTTAAAAGCTTTTAAGAGATTTATCACTAGTTTTGTCTCATTTAATGGTTCATTATAATCAAATGATGCAATTTGTGATTTTATTTTAATATTGCCAAGTTTTTCAATGGTTGTATGTTGATTCATAAGTTGTACATCAAATGTTTTGATCCTTGATCCATTAATCAAATCAAGATTCATAGTTGCTTGTGTACCTATAGAGGTATTGACTGAGTAAATAAATGGGGTTGTAAAACCACGATATCTTAACATAAAATTGTTCCTCTCTAAACCAGAAAGCTGGAACTGAGACACAATAAACTTATTGTCTGCCTTAGATCCATTATAATCCTCAATAAATCCAATTTGTATTCTAAACTCAACACGAATATCTTCAAATACGACAATAGGCTGATCAAAATCAAAAATCTCTTCCGAAACAAAAACATCTCCATTTGTAGTTTTCTTAAACATTCTAACCAAAATATTATCCTCATTAGCTACAGGTATAATCACATCTTGGCCATATTTAATTTCAGTTGTAAAAGCTTCAATTTTAAAAATTGAGTAGCTCGTCTCGAAAAAGAAGTAGTAAATACCATCTTTAGAAACATTATCTACCGACACTTTATATACATTCGTAAAGTCTGCAAATCTGTTTTTTATAGGATCGGATCTATAAATACCCAAATTTAGCGGTGCTACGAGAAGTTCAGTCTCTTCATGTACAGAATCTACAGAAGGATCACCTAAACTCTCGTTATCACAATTTGTCCTATTTCTTATATATTCGACCTCATCTTCAATTTCTTTTACTACTTCATTCTGAATATCAACATATTGGAAATTAAAACCCAATTCAATATCACCATTTACAACATTAGAAAGTCTGTATTTATAAGTTCCTTCTTTTTTAATGTCTGATAAACATAGCACTATAAAACCAAGCTCTTTACCCTCCTTTTCATCAATAATTGTGAACCTAATCACATATTGATCAAAGTCTTTAACAAAATATGAAAATCCATCATTAAAATATGGGTTCTTAGATGAAAAGATACGTCTTGTCTCAAATGTTTTCAATACTTTGCTTTTATAATAAGTTTCTTTAGTTTCTATGCTTATCTTGACATATGTAGAATACAACTTATTGATACTTTGGCCTCTACAGTGTAAATTTTCTATACAAACAACTGAAAAATTAACAATTGCGTACTCCGAGTACTCTTTAGTAATTGGCATGAAGTTAAGACCACATTCACACAAGCCTAGATTGTAAAGTTCAACTTTGTCAAAGAATTTAAACTTATTGCAATTTCTCAAGAAGATTTTACCATGATAAGATTTTAGAGAATCATCAAAACACGTTAGATTAACAACCAAGTCGGTATCTGAAACGATATAGTAGAAGGTCTCATTAAATTCAAACGGAGGCTCAAGCTTTGATGTCCTACCGAAAGTTCTACCGTTAACATCAAGTTGTATATGAAAATTCTTCACATTACTTGTTTCAAGAGAGCCTATATGAATCATCAAAACACCAACACGCTTACCTCTATATTTAGCCAAGTCCTCAAGATTTACTTCAATGAAATTAGGACTTACCAGTTGCTTATTAATGACATCATTCATCACTTTGTGAACAAAGTTTCTCAATAATGGAATATCCATGAAATCAACAGTATTTAATGGGACAAGTACGAAATTAATTACTGGGTTTTCAATAAATGATACCTTGGCAGTTTTGATGAATGCCAACTTGTGCATCAGTTCAATTTCCATTAAAATTTTACCAGCAAAACAAAAATCTCTGACCTGAACTGGAAATTTTAAGAATTTGTTTACTGTGGCAGTCAATTCTATGCATGTGTTCCATTCTTTTTTATCACCTCCATAGTACCACTGCAAATCTTCAGGTGTTTGGTTTGGTATAAATCTGAATTCGAACTGTACAATCATTTTGTCGTCCTTTTGATTAACAAATGAAAAATTGCTAAGAATAGGTGAGCTTGTGCCCAAAGTGAGCTCTGTAAGTTTTAGAGATTTTATTAAAGGTGGTTTAACCTCTTTTAATACTTTATTTACTTCTGTATATATTATTGATGAGATAGTTGCTTCACTTACATTCCAAAATTTTTCAATTATATGATTTAGCCACATGACTGATTCTGATTCACCTATGGTATCTAATTGTTTGGTCATGTTTGATTTATTTTCCAGATATAGTAAATATTGTTGAGTTCTGTTCTTAAAAAAGGAGTAGAATGAGTATGATAAGAGTATGAGAAAGAGTATAGAGAAGTTGAAGTATCCTATTAAATATCCGGACAACATTGCAAAAATGATTATAGCAGGTAAGTTTAAAAAAGAAAAGAAGGTACCTTTAGGTGTAAAGTTCATACAGCCATGTATCTTACGACCTTTTGGGATGTCTACGGGTGGTTCATCCATTATAGGTATTTTATTAGGGGTAATCACTAGCTCTCCGATGGTTTTTTTGTCGTCATCAATTGGTTCTATTATTTCACCTTCCATGGAAAAATTTGTAAAAAACAAAATTTATAAATAAAAGAAAATAATTGAAAGATGTACAGAATTTCTATAAAACTAACAGGTTTATATTATGGAAGGATTATAATGATTTAAAGACCAAAATTAATTAGATTTCTTAAATATTAGGTTAAATAATTAAAAATATGACAGCTGGTACAGGTTTTGATAACTTAGAATTGACGATTATCAAATAATAAGCTAATAACTTTAACAATGAACCTAAAATATGTTACTGATGCATATTCTATAACTTAGAATTGACGATTATCAAATAATAAGCTAATAACTTTAACAATGAGCCTAAAAAATATGTTACTGATGCACATTCTATAACTTAGAATTGACGATTATCAAATAATAAGCTAATAACTTTAACAATGAGCCTAAAATATGTTACTGATGCATATTCTACAATAATTTAACACCTTTCTTTATTTATACCAAATAATAATTTAATTTTGATGATAACCGATTACAGTTCATCAAAAGATAGAAAATAGACTTGATGAATTGAAAGTATAAAAAAGTTAATAATGAGTGATAGATAATTTTAGTATATAAAACAATACAAACTTTAGATGAATTGAAACTATAAAAAAGTTAATAATGAGTGATAGATAATTTTAATATATAAAACAATACAAACATTAGATATATGTAATATACATAAGAAATAACTATAATATCATTATAATTGTGATTATATGAGCTATAGTGGTCTTTTATGTTATTATCAGCTAAATATGTGTAAGTTAAAGTATTTATTTGTTATAAATGGTTATTTTTATGTTAATGATTACAAGGTATGCTGTAAAATGTATTTTTATAATTTCAATCTTAATTCTGCATGTTTTAAACATGTTGTGATTAATTAATAAACATTAAGATAAGAAAAGTTGCACCTTTAAATTAATATCCAACACAACCCATTTTTGATAAAAGATTCAAATATATAATTATATATAACGAAGTTTTGATTATAATCATTCTTAAATTTTAATATAAAAGTTTTAAATTTTAATATGAATACAAATATAAAAGACTCATCACATTTACCGATTTTTTTAGATTTCAGGCTTATGTGCAGTTGTATATATTATTTTATTAACAAAAGTAATATTTGTCAGACCTTTAGATGGTTTATGTGGTATTTTATAATTTGATAAATTCATGTTTTAAAGAATGGTTATGATTCGAATTTTCATATATAACATTATATATAAAATATTAAAATTTCTATTTTCATATTTGTATTGATCAAAAACATTAAGATTTCTATTTTCATATATAACATTATATATAAAATTATTAAAATTTCTATTTTTAAGTTTTTAGGTATTTCAGATTATCTGCATTGTTCTACACTCTGATTAACTTGAGATCAAATATAATATTTTTTCATCAAATTTACATTTTATTTTCAAATCACTTATTAATTAATTTTTTGAACTTAAATAAATAACGAAAAATAATAATTTCGCATTCGTATGATACTTTTCTAATTATATGATCAAAATACTCTAATTTATTCAATGACAGTTATAAAATATAAATAACAAAAATTTATTTTCATTTTATTGTCTTTTGTTATAAAGTGAGTAGAAAAATCAATATTTTTGTGATGAAGTGTATACGTTCACAATCAATTCCTTTTCTACTTGTTTGATTTTATTATAAAATAAATAAATTTTAAGATTTATATTGAGATTCATTATTTCCTTTTTGAATAAGTTCATCTTGTTGATCATGCTCAAATATTATCAATTTTAATTTTAATTTTAACAAGCCATTTATAGTATAAAAATTTAGATTTATTGACAATCAAGTCAAATAGAGATTTTAAGTATATAATTTAGCTTTAGTAACCTTTTTATAAATTTAAGAAATTGATTGTTGCATGATAAGATTCAATTATAATTTAAATCATCTCCAGTTGATATATAAAGATAAGTCAATGTTATAACATGAGTTTATTATTAAAATTTTATATTTCTTATTATGAATTATCTATACGTAAACAATTTTATTTAAATATGCTTTAAGATTCTAATACATCATACTTTAAGATAAAATAGTTAGTTATTATATGTATAAGCGTTAAATTCAGTACTTTTAACTATTGAAAAATCTATAATCTTGCACAGATATAATTCATTGTATTTTATTTTAGTTTAGTTAGTTAGTTAGTTAGTTAGTTAGTTAGTTAGTTAGTTAGTTAGTTAGTCAGTCAGTTAGTTAGTCAGTTAGTTAGTGTATTATATATATTGTAAAAATCAATTTTTAACATTTTTATCTAGTATATTAGATCATAATTTTAATATTTCATAAAACCCAAATATATTAGACAAGGTCTACATTATAACGTTATTTTATAAAAACTTAGAAAAATGACTGAATGTTTTGTCTTGTTTAAAAATAAGCTGATCTGTATACATTCTTAGACACAAAGAATGTAAATCATGAGCTGACCAAATAAATTTATTTTTTTCATTACTAACAGTAAGTTTCTTAATCCCTTACCTGTCATAAAACCCAAATATATTATACTATAACATCCAAATTTTGTAGTTTTAAGTTCTTCTCCAACTAATCTATTTCTATAACTGTTATTTAGCTTTATCATCGTTCTATATTATCATAATACTATCTTTTGCTAGCTCTAGGTAAGTGAAAAACAATTTTATTTTTTTTGTGAACTACTCATTATTTCTATTATCATATATATATTGCAATGATGACCTAAGAAAGCCGTATTTTAAATTATAAAAACCAACGACTATTCATAAAAGCAATATTTTTAAAACAAAATTTGTACTAACAATATACAATAACTATAATAACTATAATGTATCATTTATATAAATAATTTGATAAATATAATAAATATAATATATCATTTATTAATAAAATCTTAAATTTTCAGAAATGATAAATAATACTTAAATTTTCAGAAATGATAAATAATACTTAAATTTTCTATTTTTAATCATAAATTACAAACTTTTAAGACTTATAACTACTCTAGTTACGTATAATAACACTTTTACTCACTCTTAATATTTACTATGTTATAATATATTATTAAAAATAAATTTATTCAATAAATAAAGTAATAAATTTCTTTTCTTTTGTATGTGTTAAGACCACTGCAAAATATAATAAATTTTTACTCTCAATAGATGAATCTTTACTATTATGTGAATCCTCCTTTATAGATGAATCTTTACTAATATGTGAATCCTCCTTTATAGATGAATCTTTACTAATAGACGAATTCTTACTATAAAATGAATCCTCTATAGACGAATCTTTATCATAAAATAAATCCTCTTCTTTATATTTTATAATAAAACAATACTTTTCCATTATTTTAACTTTAACATTATTCAAATTTTTATAAAAATAAAGATACATTTCTACATCAGCTTTCACTTTCTCATGTTGATAATATTTTACTAAAAATAACATTTTCTTATAAGCAATATTTAACTTAGAAGAATTATCTTCAAATAATTTTATAGGAAGACCATAAAAACCAACGTTATTTGTAAATTCTTTACATTTATTTTCTTTAATAATATTTAAATTTATTTCATTGCCAATATTCAAAGATGTAAATGAATCAGATTTTATAAAGTTCAATAATAAATATAAAAACATGATTAAATTTTTAAAATTTTATTTATATAAATTTTTATTTTTGACTTATATTTTTTTTAAATATGTCAATATTATATAATTATATAATTATATAAGTATTGGATATAAGTATATAAGTATTGGATATAAGTATAATAGTATATAATATAATAGTATATAAGTATATAATAGTATATAATAG
>JAOXFI010000030.1:0-43141 GCA_029232285.1 Agmasoma carcini (nom. nud.) | reverse complement strand
TATTATATTATATTATATTATATTATATTATATTATATTATATTATATTATATTATATTATATTATATTATATTATATTATATTATATTATATTATATTATATTATATTATATTATATTATATTATATTATAATTTTAATATTTTTATTTATGCAGCAAACAAAAAAATTTTATTTATGCAATACAGATTAGTTTATGCAAGTGAGAAAATAAAGAAAAATCCTATTAAAACACTATTATCTCTATCAAACAACCATAATCTATCATTTAACATAGATTCAAACACATATACCTACGAATTAGATACAATTCAACCTTCTAACTACTCTAAACTTTACACATTAGAAAATAACTTCTTAAAAATAAACTCTAAATTATTCAACAAGAATATTAAAATTTATGCAGATAAAGATTGTGATATTCTAGAAAATTCTGAAATATCAAACATAATTGATTTTCTATCATTTCAAAATTTTACTTTTGTATTAACAAAAAACCACAAATTTACTATTTATAAAAATTTTATAGTTAGAACTTTAAATCTAAATAATTCCTTTCTTATAAATTTCAACTGTTTCCACTCAATAACTGAAATTGAAATTTTTAATGCATTTTATTTATGCAAAATAAACAAAAATATTATAAAAGAAATACCTAATACATTTTATGGATATAAAAATTTTATTTTAGAAGAAAATTTAATATTAGAAGAGAATTTAATAGAATTTGATTCTTATTTGTATAGAATGGCAGAAGATGATGTTAAAAGATGTTTTAGATTTAAATTTTGTGAATTAAGTGCCTATGAAATGTCATTGGTGGTTATTTACTTTTTGGATAATATTTATGATTTTTTAATGCAATGCATAAAAGAAAATAGATATGATTTAATAATAAAATTTAAAGGATTTATGAAAAAAATTGAAAGGGAGGATGAAATATATAAAATATTGTTAGAGAATGGATTTATTGAAGTATTTCTAATGATTAAGTAAGTATATAAAGGTTAAGTAAGTATATAAAGGTTAAGTAAGTATATAAAGGTTAAGTAAGTATATAAAGGTTAAGTAAGTATATAAAGATTAATAAGATTAATAGGATTAATAAGATTTATACATAAGATATATATAAGATATATAGATATAAGATTTGTATATATATGATTTTGTATATATATGATTTTGTATATATATGATTTTGTATATAAGATATATAAGATATATATATATGATTTGTATATAAGATATATACATAAAGATATACATAAAGTATTATATATAAAGATATATATACATGAGATATTATACATAAAGTATTATACACAAGATTTTATATCAATTATTTTATACATAAGATTTATATCAATTATTTTATCAATTACTACTCTATCAATCAAGTCAAAAAATTATTATAAAAATATTATCATTTTCAAAAATAAACCATTGACACATTGTCCATTTCAAAATATTTTTAAAATAAACAAAATTATTTTTTTAGCAATTTTTATTATTCTGAATAAATTCTTTACATTTCATTGTATACGCATCTTTATCATTCATAAATAGCTCAGCTGCATCTGGTCTCAGTGGATCTGATGGATTGGGCTCGTCTAGCAAACTCATTATGCTCAGAAGTGTCTTCTCCAAGGTCAAGGCCGGTGACCAATCTCTTCCAAGCGTAGAAATACAAATACATCCATTAGTATTGATATTAGGATGATAGATAGGTGTCAGAAACACTATTTTAGGCGCCTCAAAAGGATAATTCTGTGGAAGTGTTATGTTTAGTTCAAATACAGCACCACTATAAAATGACCCATCAGAAGGTCTCATCACAGCTTTCCAGTGGTATACCTCATCGTTAACACATGGTATGATCTTCAATACTTCGCTTTTCATCTCCTTTACATTCTTTGCCTCCTTAAGAATCCTATTTACAGCAGTTGTGTTGGAAGAGGACATAACGATTGGGGTAATTTTTTTGTTATAAGCAAAAAAGGATAAAAGGAGAAATGATCTTATAAATATTTATCTACAAAATTATGATAATAAAAATAAATAAAATTATTTGTATTTGATGCATAAAAAAATATTTTTATTATATAATTAATATATTAATCAAATATAAGATAAGGGTTATAATAAGTAGTAAATATAAAGATATTTACTAGTATTTTATTTTAATCATCTCTTAAGAAGAAAATGATATTGTACAATAAAAATAATGATGTGATAAAGATACCACTTAACCAACGTAAATGACATGACCGATCACGATTTGACCACGACTAACATGAATGACATAGAACGACCTGCCGATATGACCGACATAGACAGACATGAATGACATAAATGACATAAATGTCATGACTAACACGACCGACATGACCAACACGACCAACACGACCGACACGACCAACACGACCAACACGACCGACTATGATCAATATAGACCAATATAGCCGACATAACCGACATGACCGACATGACCGACATGACCGACATGACCAACACGACCAACACGACCAACACGACCAACACGACCGACTATGATCAATATAGACCAATATAGCCGACATAAATGTCATGACCAACATGACCAACACGACCAACACGACCAACACGACCGACTATGATCAATATAGACCAATATAGACCAATATAGCCGACATAACCGACATGACCGACATGACCGACATGACCGACATGACCGACATGACCGACATGACCAACATGACCGACATGACCAACACGACCACCTATGACCGACATGACCAACCATGACCAACCATGACCAACCATGACCAACCATGACCAACACTACCAATAATATACACATACTTCACATCAAATCTAACTAAATTTGATATTTTATAAATCAAATATCAAAAAAATTAAAAAAAATTAATTTAAAAATCAATAAAATTCATTTAAATTTAATATTTTATTTGTTTCTTTTAAATACAAATAATTTTATTTTATGCATTTCAAAAAAATACTTTATATTTATTTTTTAAATAAATAAACTTTCATTTATAAATTTTTAAAAAATTCTCACTAATTTATCCATCATTAAATCATAAAATTATATTCGCTAAATATGAAACATGTTTGGTAAATATTAACAAATTTCATATAAAAACTGTTTATTAGTAAACAAATATATGGATCAACAAAGCATCCACCAGAATTCTGATCCCGAACTGTACTACTTCCTCATTAATGCTCCTAAAGAATTCAAAGAAAATGAAAGAATTAAAAAGTTTCAGCTAAAAAACGGTGACTATGTTCATTGCATATTATGGAATTATCATTTTTATATAACAGGAACTGACATAGTCAAGATATTGGCATGGAGATTTCAAAATTCTGGTCGTCAATTGACTAGTTTAAAAAAATTCGAGGAAGGAGTTTTTTCAGATTTAAGAAATCTTAAACCAGGTATAGATGCAACATTAGAGCTTCCAAGATCAGCCTTTCTAGAATTTTTGTATAAAAATGGATGTATACGTACACAGAAGAAGCAAAAGGTGTTTTTCTGGTACAGTGTACCTCATGATGCGTTATTCTGTGATGCTTTAGAAAGAGATTTGAGAAGAGAAACCAATATATATACTTATAATAAGTATATGACAGAAATATCAAAGGCAATGCCAGCACCACAGAAGAGAACGTTAGATTATGGAGTAACGAATGATAATAAGATTAAGAGACAACATTTATCAGGTAAAAGAGAATCTTCTAGATCGATGGGACATAGTTCATTATATGATAAGAGACAAAGTATTTTTTCACTTAAAGATACGCCACCCACACAAAGTAGGTCAATTGAGTCGGCATTATTTTCGAATGAGATGCTTGACCCACTTGATCATTATGATAAGTTTGCAGAACGAAGGAAATCAGTTGGTATAGAGAAGAAGAGTGTGGTAGAGAAGAAAAGGAGCAAAAGTATGTCATCAATAGATTATGCTAATTTTGATTTAGATCAATTTGATTTTCTTAAAGAGAGATGTCAAGATTGGTCAAGTAATTGTAAAGGGGATAGTTGTAGTGGTAAACAAATAAAAGATAAAGTGAGTATAGCTAAGGATAAGAGTGGAGAGATAGAATTTCTAGGACAAGCTGAAGAGAGTATAGAAAAATAAATGAAGTCAAAAATATTTGATATTTTAATTATGATTTATTGATATAGTATTGAAAATTTATAATAAAGTTGAAATAGTGTAATTGATCCAGAATCAGACTGAAGGTGATATCTTAAGAACCAGTCAAGGTCAGTAAAAGTCAGTCAGGTTAGTCAGGTCAGTCAGGTCAGTCAGTAAAAGTCAGTCAGGTTAGTCAGTAAAAGTCAGTCAGGTTAGTCAGTAAAAGTCAGTCAGGTTAGTCAGTAAAAGTCAGTCAGGTCAGTCAGGTCAGTCAGGTCAGTCAGGTCAGGTCAGGTCATATTAGGTCAGCCAAGTCAGTCAGGTCAGGTCAGGTCAGTCAGGTCAGGTCAGTCAGGTCAGTCAGGTCAGGTCAGTCAGGTCAGGTCAGTCAAGGTCAGTCAGGTCAGGTCAGTCAAGGTCAGTCAAGGTCAGTCAAGGTCAGGTCATGGTCAGGTCATATCAGGTCATATCAGTCAAGGTCAGGTCATAGTCATGTACTTTATCATATTAAATAATTTATCAATATTTAAACCACAATATATAAAAAATATTATAATAAATCAATTTTTATAAAATTTTAATATTAGCAAAATCTCTTACAAAAAAATAAATTTTATTTATTTTAAAATAAACAAATTTTAATTGAAATATCAAATGATTTGAAACATTAAAAATATTATAATAACATTAATTTATACTTATATTATATACTTATACTATATATTTATACTATATATTCTAATTATACATATTTTAATAATATTATTAATTTCAAAATGAAACATAATTAAACAAATCAATATTCCAACTCTCTATTCCAATTCAAGATTCCAACTCAATATTTCAGCTCTTTTATAAAATTTCAAAAATATTAAAATATGAAACTATTTATTTATTTCAAGTATAAAAGAAAAAAAATTACTAATAAACATGTTCAACACAACTAATCACTTGACTGAAGATGTTAATATATTTGAAATATTTCCAGAACTAGAAAAATTAAGACCAGCACTTCTCAAAGTACCAATGCTTACTGTTAAAGATAAAAAAATTCAATATTCTAAATTAGATTCTCAAACTAAGCAATCTCTTAGTAAAAAATGTGGCAATATTTTGTACAAAGAATCTTTATTTCAAAGAATATTTAAGAAAAACAAAAATATTGAAATACCAAAATATATTCTTAACATAATAGATCATATCACTGATAGAGGAATGGTGAAGTATATTTTTAGATATGAACCTACAAAAAAGATTGATAATAGATTTTTAAGAATATTAGAAAATAATGCTAATCTTGATCAATTTGATATTCATTTATTGGCTAAAGCACTTAAATACTACATAAGAAAGACTTTGAATGGTGTTTTTAACAAAAATTACGTTAATTCTATACTTAAGTCTTCAAGATCAGAGTTTAATGCAAATTGTTCATACTTGCTATATTCTTTGAACGAATCTACGTTGATTCTCTTCCAAAGACTAAAAACTTTGTTTAAACACATCGAACTAAACAAAAATATCACTGAAATGACGACTGATTCTTTGCTTAACTGCTTTGTTTATGTTTTATTTCCTAAAGAAAGCTTTGGTAATATGAAAAATGTATTTAAGTTGCTTAATATATTAAAAATAGTAATAAATATAGAATATAGTACATTACCTAGAGAGGTACAGAATTTATGTAGGTTTAAGATGTGATTAGATTAGATGTTAGTCAGTTAGATAGTAATCATTAAGTATAAGCTAAGAAGTTATTAAGTAAGCTATGAAGTCATTAAGTAAGCTATGAAGTGATTAAGTATAAGCTAAGAAGTCTTTAAGTAAGCTATGAAGTCATTAAGTATAAGCTAAGAAGTCTTTAAGTATAAGCTAAGAAGTCATTAAGTAAGCTATGAAGTGATTAAGTATAAGCTAAGAAGTCATTAAGTAAGCTATGAAGTCATTAAGTAAGCTATGAAGTCATTAAGATTATTGGGGGATGATCTTGTGTGATTTTAGCTTAGTTAGATATGAAACTTTAAGATTATTGGGGGATGATCTTAAGTTTTCTTAAATCAGTTAGTTAGTCATTAAGGTTATTGGGGGATGATCTTGTGTGATTTTAGCTTAACAGATATGAAAATTTTAGGATTATTGGGGGATGATCTTAAGCTTTCTTATCTTAAATAGATAATCAATACATATTTAGTAGATTAATACTTTTCTTAATAGCTTAAATAAACAAATTTTTATAATTTTTTAAAAAAGTGATGTTGTTAGTTATAAAAAATATTAATAATGTTATTAGAAGAAGATGCAAGTAAGTCTATAAATTTTATTATTATATAACTAACTTGACTAACTAACTTGACTAACTAATTTGACTAACTAACTTGACTAACTAATCTGACTAACTAACTTGACTAACTAATCTGACTAACTAACTTGACTAACTAATCTGACTAACTAATCTGACTAACTAATCTGACTAACTAACTTGACTAACTAATCTGACTAACTAATCTGACTAACTAACTTGACTAACTAACTAAATATCTATAATAGAACTAATCCTACTATAAATAAACTATAATATAAATTATTTTCTATATTTCAAAAATATAAATAACATTTTCTTGTATTTTTTATTGTAAAATTTCAAATATAATAAATTTATCTAAACAATCCCTAGAAAATCATCATTTAACGTAGCAATAGCATAAACATCATTAGCCTCAATCTTAGACCCAATAATCTTCATCCTTATCGAAGAACCATCCTTCAATTCATCTGCTGTATTCACAGGTATGTTAGAACTATGTATAAACACCTGAAGTGGTCCTACCTTTGTAAAAACTCCAAAATTCTGTACAGACTCTACCATCGCTTCAACAATTTCACCTTCCTTCAAATATATAACTAACGCTTTATACTTTACTTTAAAAATAATAGAACCAGAAGGTGATATCTTCCCTTCAGATATCTGATCTACATCAACTACAGATATTATCAGTCCACAATGAGTAGATTTACCTTCAACAGTCATTATCAAATTATCAATAATGAGCTTTTGAATGTTAGAACCAAGATATTTTGGTTCTAAACTAATATTGTGGTTGAATTCCTTTAGATAGAACATGGAAAATTTTTAAAATATAAATTTTATCAAAATTGAAATATAATACACAAATATATCTATAAACACTAATATTCATCTATTATATTTCATTTTAATGATTATGAAACATGTTTTACATCCAAAATCGCAACTCCATACACTTTTCATCATATTATGTCTCTTATTCGTAAAATCATACATGGATGAAAATTTTTCAAAATTTGCCCATGTCAACTGAAAGTACAAGCCAAGATGAAAATTTAGATCTTGAAAAGACATTTATAAAGCTAAAAACATGGATTGAAGACTCTTTAGACATGTTTAAGAATGATTTACTACCTTTACTCTATCCGGTATTCATCCATATTTATCTGGATCTGATCATTCAGGATTCAATCGATGAAGCAAAAGTATTCTTTGAAAAATATAAAAAAGAATTTCCTGAAAAATATCAAGAATTAAAAGCTTTTGAATCTGTAAATTCTGCACAACACATACATGAAAATAGCTATATTTTAGGTTTTAGACAGCAGAAATATCATTTACTGATGAGTAAATATGCATACAACCTCCTTGTTCACTTTCTTGAAGAGAAGGATATGCTTTATATATTAAGACTGATGAATCAACATATGCACATCAAAGCTTTAAGTGGTCCAAGGCCAGAAGAAGAAAGAACTGGTATTGATGCTTATGTAGAAGAAGTCTCCGTTGATCTTGCCACAAACTTAGTCTCTCAAGAGGCAGAGGATGCCATCTTAGCATCAGAGCAGTACAGGTATGATCATTTAGAAACTTATGTTCAGCAGCTGAAAAAACAAAGGGAATCAAAAAGGGAATTTTCTATCAGACCTACACCATCTCAGGTTGAAGCTGAAATTGAAAAACTTAAAGATCTTTGTAAAAGAGTTACAATTAACAAGAGTTACTTACCTTCTATCTGTTGTTACACAGTATTTAACACTTATGAAGGCATGACTTGTGCTGAAATCAGTCCTGATTCTACAATGATGGCTTGTGGATTTAAAGATTCTTTTATTGACGTTCATTCTTTAACAAAAGAATCTTTAGGAAGACTAAAGTCGTCATCTGAACTTGCAAAAATTGATTTAAAATCAAAAGAATCAAAATTTGAAGAAATAGGTTCAGTCCATAGACTAATAGGTCATTCAGGTCCGGTTTTTGCTATTAAGTTCAACAGTTCAAACAAATTTTTGATTTCAGCTTCTCAAGACTGTACAATTAGGTTGTGGTCACTTGATTTATTTAAATGTGTTGCAGTTTACAAGGCCCATGTTTTTCCGATTTGGTGCTTAGACTTTGCACCAAATGATTTTTACTTTGCAAGTGGTGGTGCTGATAGACAGGCAATTATTTGGTCAACTAAGAGTACCAAACCAGAGAGACTTGTTATTTCAGCATTAGGTGATGTTACAGCCTTGAAGTTCCATCCTAATTCAAAATATTTATTTATTGGATCTTCTGATCATAAAATTAGGATGCACAGCGTTGAAGATGCATCAATGACTCGAAGCTTTGTTGGTCATAATGATGTGGTTACGTGTATTGATGTTTCATATTGTGGTAAGTTGATGGTATCTGGATCAAAAGATAAGACTGTTATTTTATGGGATGTTGAATCAGCTAGACAGATATCAAAATATACAGGACATGAGAGTGTAATATATTCTGTTTCTTTTTCATGGCTTGGTACTGTTATTTGTTCTTGTGGAGCAGATAATTCGGTTAGGTTGTGGGATAAGACTGATGTTAAAGGAGGGTGTCTTGGTGTTTATCATACGAAGAGTACGCCTGTCATTGCAGGTAGATTTGGATATAGAAATATCATAAGTTGTACAGGGCCTTATCTTGGTGGTTAAATAAATTAAAATTTTGGAAATTATTAATATTTGATTTTAGTAATAATACTTGACTTTTAAAAGTATTAATTTTTAGAAATATTAATACTTGAATTTTGAAAATTATAAATACTAAATTTTTAAATAAATCTTAACGTTTTTATTTAAATATTATCAAGATCTGTAAACAAATTTGGATTATCACCTATTTTTTTATCATCAACACTTGATTCATTTTTTTCTGTTTTACTTTCACCATCCTTAATAATGTGATTTTGTTCATCACTTTTATCAACAGGAGCAGCAGGACAAACAGTTGGTTTATGTAGCGGGAGTTCGGTTTTAGCTAATGGCTGTAATTCTGATTTTTCTACATTACAAGTAGAACCTATTTCAGGAACAGCCCCATAATTTAATTCTTTAGCATCAGCTAAATTATTATTTTGTTCTTTAGCATTCTTAGTTAAATTTTCTAAAGCTGCTGAGTAGCTATTTGATTCTTTAGTTGCGTTATCAATTGGTGGTAATGATACATCCTTAGATGGTTCTTTACCAGCACCATTTTTGACATCAACCGGTGGTAGCACACCCTTAGATGGTTCTTTACCTGCAATAGCCACTTTATCAACATCAACTGGTGGTAATACATGCACATTCCCTTCTTCAATAGGAGATATAGGTACAGGATCTACAGAAATATTTATATCTGGACTTGGTATAAAATTTGAAGTCACAACCTCATCAGGTTTATCAATAGGAATTTCTGAATGAACAGCGTCCTTATCTAATTCTAATTTGGTAGTAACAACTGTTTCAACCTGCTCTTTAACACCTTCTGCAACGATCTGTTCTATTTTTGATCTCTTAACGATATATTCATCAGTGTCTTCTCCTTTTTTCTGAATGAGGGCTTCCTTAGTTTTTTCAATTGATAACTTTAAGGGTGGATCTTCGATTTTAGCTGAGTCTTTAAATTGAATCATAGCTTGATCATAAAGTTTCTTTAAGCTTTTGCTTATTTTTTTATTTTTTCTCTTACCAGCATCCGGAGTAAGAATATATTTTTCTTCTATAAGAGCATAGGTCAGTTCATCTCCAAAGAATAGAATACCAACACCATTTTTGTTTTTATACTTCATAAGTTGAGCTGTTACTGAAGCATTAGCAATTCTTCCAGGCCAATATGGATATTTATCAAACTTAGCAAATACTAAATCTCCAGGTCCAAGAGGTACAGTCATGGGTAAAAAAATTTTAGGGGATATTTGAATGATATATTAAAAAAAGGGGTTAGTTAGTTATTCAGTTAGTCAGTAGTTAGTAAGTTAGCTATTCAGTTAGTTAGTTGGCTAGTTAGTTAGTAAGTTAGCTATTCAGTTAGTTAGTTGGCTAGTTAGTAAGTTAGTTAGTTATTCAGTAAGTTAGTAAGTTAGTTAATTAGTTATTCAGTTAGTTAGATAATCATATTATACAAATAAAAGTATATCTTTTGTGGCTTAATATCTTTAAATTCTTCAATCATTTTGTAATTAAAAAAATTTCAAATAATTCAATTTTTATTTTATATTACGTGATGTGGTCAATTCAAAACGTTGTTTATGTACAGAAAGGTGCATCAAACTGCTAAAGGTTATGTATGTGTTGCCACATCATATATTTTTCAATACAATAAAGTATATATCATTTTGAAAACTATATAATCCTATTATAACTAATTCTATATAACTAATTAATCTATATTTTTTATCTCAATTAAAATATAAAAATTTAAAAAATAAACAAAAAAAATATCAACAAAAAGTTCATTATATTAACTTGGTCACAATATGCTTAGTAAATGAATGTACTTTAATCTCCTTAATGAATGGCTTCAATAGATTCTTAGCCTTTGATTTTAGTGGATCAGATGCAAAATCAAAAAACCTTTGAACCACGTAATTTGCATACATATCAGTACACATAAAGAATAACAATGGTTTCTGATCTTGCATCGTCGTAAATTGTATAAGAAACTTCGTCAACACACCATCATCAGAGTTCTTAATGCATGTCTCAATCACATTTGATGAAAATTTGTACTTAGACAAATCAAACGCATTTTCCATGATATATTCAACAATAATCGTCCTATAAATATTATTAACTGGAAAATTAGCTAAAATATGTTGAATCACATAATTTCCATATTTATCATTTATAAGAAGCACAATATTGTTAACTATTTGCTCTAATACTCCAAATATAGCTATATTAGTCATATTGTTACCCTTTAATATGATATCATATTGAACTTCTAATATCTTTTGTAATACTCTACATCCGTACCTCTGTGTTGCCAATATAGATAAATTTTCTCGGAATGCTCTAACTATAAAATCAATATTCACAGTTCTATCAAGAATCTTCTGTATCACGTGATTTCCATTTTGATTGGTTATCAATGAAACAAGATCAGTTATTCTTGTAAGAATCATTGATACATCATTTAGATGATCTACCAGCCTTTGTACTACTCTACAGCCATAAATATGCATACAAAGCTCTGTTAAGTTGTTTTGTAAGTTATTTACAATAATAAGAAGATTTTCTTGACTCAAACGTGGTATAATTTTTTGTATAACATAATTACCAAATAAATTTGATGAGAGATCAAGTGTTTGGTCCTTTATAATGTAGAAGAATTCCGCAATTTCTTCATCTGACCATGTTTCGCTGGTTTGTTGAATGAGACGCGACCCCTCCTGATCTTTGATGCATGCTAAAGCCATATTTTTAATTGAGCCGTCGTTTAAAATATTTTTTGAAACGCAAAAGCTACAAAGAAATTTACGTATTGAATCTGGTTTAGAAGAAACTTCCTCTGTTTTGAATACGCCTTCAATACTATTTAGTATTAATTCTGGATCCATAAAATTGCCTTCTCCTATTGGTGTAGTAGTTCTATTTGTCCCAGTGAATATGACGCTTTTATTGTGGGGGAAGTCTTCATCAATTAGTTCAACACCGCTTTTTCTATCTTGGAATGCGTATGTTATGAATAGTGCTCTTTGTTCATCGTCTTCGAGGTTGAGTTTGCTTATATCAACTTTTGGAGGAGCTGAAAAACTTCTGTCGAACATTAAGGGTAAATAAATAAATAAATTTAAAAGAGAAAGGAGTTGTTTATTTGTAGAATGAAAGGGAAGAGATAATGGAGAATAATAAAGGAAAGAAAAGGAGAAAGTTACTATAAAATCAATAAATAAAAATTTTTACAAAAAAATAGTTTGAAACAAATATTAAATATTGTGACGTCATTCTTCAGATAATGGATTATGGATTGTAGAGAATGTAGATAAAGAATGTAAAAATGTTAATAATGATAATTTATTGATAATCTGTCGTTGTTAATGGCTGAGATGTTATTTTCTTAAATTTAATTAATTTTTGATTAACAGATTTTAATTAAAAAATAATCTTTTTTGTAATTATAAAGAAAATAAAAAATGTTTTTTCTGATTTGTTAAAAATAAACAAAATATTTGATTTATATAAAATAAATGTGTAGGATTAAATAAATTAATATTTTTATGATATTTTATGTATTATTATGTTCTGATATGTTATATTTTGATTTTCTACATTGTGTTCTGATATTTTTAGTTAGTTAGATAAGATTAGTTAGTCTGTTCGATAAGATTAGTTAGTTAGACAAGATTAGTATAATTCACATCAATATAATTATAAATTTTAATACTAACTGACTCATAAAATTTGATTTAATATTATTAAAATGCCAATAATAATTTATCAGGAAGGGATGGTTTTATAAAGGGCCCAGACCTACACGTAATATAGAGCGGTAATATTTGAGACAATGTTTAATTGGACTATAACACGACAGGCTAAGGGTTAGAGCAGAACCATACGGATAGTATTGTTCACACTGACTAACGATAGACAGACACCTCTTCAAGTGGCAGGTAAGCTTGATTTCTGATCATGAAGATATAAGCTGTTTGGTGTGCGTAATAGCACTAGCTTATCCACAATATTGTTTGATATCTTTAAAGTCTTACTGTCGTTATCTATAAAGGCATGACATCAATTTTTCTGCCTTTTACCAAAACATGATAAATGATGTTCATTATCTATCGTTTTCCACCCTTTCTACTTTTTTTTATTGTTTATTTATTTTTAGAGTTCTTTATTTGCTGATCAATTTTTCCTCCTTTTTATATGTAAAAATTAAGTTAGTTTTGATCATAATATAAGAAACGTAAAAATATAAATAATTTTCCAATCACTATTACCATGCGTTTTCTTGATAATTATATTGAGTTAATAAACTTATTTATTATTTTTAAATTCTCCTATTTACTTGTTAATAAATAAAAATAATAATCAACAATATATATAAATTACTTATTATTGATATTTAGTCTAATATATGTTATATCATATTTTATACTTATATTTAATAAATTAATAATTTTTATAATAAAATTTTTATAAAAAATTTACTAACTATTAAAATAATTGATATTTTTTTAATAAAATAAATTATTCATAATTTTAGGTTGATATAAAATGAGGTATCCCCTTTGACTTATTGTCCTCGGTGTTGTTCTGTTATTTTTTTATATTTTTATAAATTTTTATTGATTTAAAAATTATATTCTCTCGTGTTCTACTAGATCTTTTCTGATATAAAATCTAAATGTGATTGAAAGGTACGTGGTGCCACCCTCTCCTTTTTTTAAATATTTAAATTTTGCATTTAACCATGATCTCTCAATATTTTGGGTATGTGCTCCGGTTAAAGTTTTATAAATTTTGTTGGTGATTTATTGTATAACGAACATAACCCAGATATGATAGATTCGAATATACGGGTCATTATTCATTAATGACACATCTTCAACCCCTCCTTGAATAATGGGGATGAGGTTAACTTATCCCGTTTTTCAATGTGGAAATACATTTTATCAAATCAAACACCGCGGGTCATCTACTCTATTTCCGTGATTCATAATGTTTTCTACCTCGGTTTAATTATCAATTATCCAAATTCTTGCATTCCTTCGTATCACTCTTCCTCTGTTAGATTTACTACACCCAAGAAAATTAGACTCAAATATTTGGACTAGCTATTCTGTTGTTTCCATCATTTTATACTGATGTAATACTTAAATGATTTCTGATCAAAATTTTTAAACAACTTTATATGGTATTTCCATTGTAAAATAAAACGAAAGCTCTGGTATATCGCAAATATTGAGTTTCGTTTCCAATTCCACATTCAAACCTAAAAGATTGAAAGTTTTACCCGCAATATTAACGGAACAATACATTTGGCAATAATTATGTCTGCTTATAAGTGTATTAATATATTACTTTCCTATTTGATTCCTAATATTTCTTAATTCTGTTTCACAATGATTACAGGTTCGAATATTATCTATATCATTTAATATACCATATTCTTTAAGATATTATATAGCCTTTTCTTCGCTACTAATAATATAATACTTCTTATCTAATATAATCAAGTGCTTTAATGCAGATATATATTTAATAATAGTATTTTTTAAAATAATAAATTTAATTAATATTTTGAAATGATAAAAAAATATTGAATGATATAATAAACTAGAAACGTTTATATTAAAGGGGTTCTCTGTCTATATGTGCGGCATTGTAATCAATATATGCGGTGATGAATTAATTATAAATCAAAATATTAAATCTTTTATATAAGTATTAATGATTTCTCTAGAATTCAATATATTTAGATATCTAATCATCTTTGGATAAAATCCATCAACAGTAATTAGAAATGATACTTAAAAACTCATAATATATCAATTGTTTTATTTTATTTTTTTCTAGCATACTATTTTTGAAAAAATTCAGGAAGGTTGAGCATAGTGACAGTTATAACAATTTAAATCACCATTTAAACTAAATCTTCAATACTAAAATAATGATAAATTTTAACATTATCTAGAATAAAGTTCACAATTTTGTTTTAATTTAGCCAAACAAGAATTGATGGGCGATTATGAATTTTGCTGTATAACATACAGTACTTGTTTAATGCTGGAAAAACAGAAATGTTTCTTGTCTTTTACAGCAGGTACATTTGTTTTGCTGGATTTTCAATAGATAGACTTCTCTAGAAGTTATGTGTCGTAACTAAAAACCCAACTTCATCAATAAAGATAATGTTTTTGTCTTTCAGGGTTTCTTCTAAAGCCTTATATTTCTTTGCATATGTCTCTCTCAGATTTATTGTATTGTCACAATTTCTATTCTCGGGATCTATTGAAAGCCGTTTTAAATAATAACTAACTAATCTATCAATAGTAGTGCATGTAGAAACACTAATGTTGTTTAAAATTTGTTAAAGTGTTAATGTTCAACAATATTCAATTCAACCGCTTATTTAGCTTCAAAACATAGTTAGAACAAGCGTATTCACTCTTGCTTTTTAATTAAACAGATCCAGCATCAATATAATGTCTTAGGATTCTTGATACTGTTTGGCAGAGATTTATAAGTACTTTGCAATTCTTTTTATCGACTATCCAGTATCAGCTTTTGCTGAAATTCTAATCTTATCTTCTTATGAGATTTTCTTTTTGCTTGCCATTAGGGTAAAACAAAAGAAAAAATATTAGAATTGTATATATGTGAAAAACTTAAATTAAAATTTCACCTACTCATTTTGATTGCAACACCTCTCATATAGTTCGAGAAGCCCTTTCATATCATAAAAATTATGGGTCTCCTTTCTATTTTCTGTTTTTTTTAAAATTTTAAAAATAAAAAATGGAAAATGGAAAGGAAAGCTACAAAATGGTGCAGAGAAGATATTTCAGAAGTTTTTACGAGAATTATGAAATATTCTTCAGTGAGAACAGAACAATTGAATCCCTTAAAAGAATTGGGAAAATAAGAGACGAAATGTATTGTACTGCTTGCAATACCAATACAAACAAAATATACAAAGAAAAGAAAACAATAAGCGGGTATACAATTCGGTGTAAATCCCGTAAAAAAGCATGTCTATTTCGAAATATGTCAATGCAACATTACCTAATATTTCAATACATAAGATTTTAATTGGAATTTATCATTATTGTCTTGGTATAGCAGGAATTATCAAGCGTTACATTCGGTAAGTTTTTTTTAAAAGAGTTATGTAAATATTAAAAAAGACAATAATACTGATATATAATACATATATTAATGATAACAGATAGCTACCAAATAGATGAAACAGTTTTTGTAGATGTAGGACAATCTATAATCCTACATCTGAAACAAGCTACATCAGAGGTACTAAATAGGTGATAAGCATTATTTCTGAGCAAACTAATGAGATTAGGCTTGGTGTTCTTCCAAATAGATCTATAGAATTATAGTTTTATAAAGAAAATATAAGAGAAGTAGCACTGATAAAATCAGATAGTTACCCATCATATGTTCAGGCAGTTGCTAGAAACAATTGTACACAAATGGTAGTTAATTATAATCGAGGATTTGTAAATAAAGAAAGTGTACATACAAATTCGATTGAAAATGTTTGGTCAAGGTTGAAGCTGGAAATAAGATCAAGAAGAGGTGTTATGCTAAGAAATTTAAAATCATTTATTAAAGAATATGAATTTTATGTAAAGACTAAAGGTATCAGTACTTCAGAAAAGATAAATAATTATTTTGAATATATATTATTAAATTTATAGTCTTTATATTATTTTATTTAGTTAAAGTTAGTTAAAGTTAGTTTAGTTAGTTTAGTTTTTATGATACCTTATAGTAAATTTTTAAAAAACGGAAAAATAGAAAGGAGTACCCATCAATGTATATTCAAAAATATATTAAGTCAAAGAAGTTTTAAAAACTTGAATGATTGGCTTAATCTATATATTTAAATCTCATTTAAGAATATTTAGGATTATTGTGATTAAAACTACAAAGAATTTTTTTCAATGAAATAAATCATATTTATTACACACTTGAAATGATTAATTTTTGGTGAAGTATTTAAATTGTTCTATAATATAAATTATGTCACAATTATTAGCTTTTATTATGTTTTTCATGAATTTTGTAAATTTGACAAAACCCCAGATTTCCAGAAAATCTTAATTAATAATTTATTTACTACAGCCATTGACCTTAAAACCTTTTTTCATATATATTTCATAAAGGTTGTCTAGTATATTATACTATAATTCTAATATTTCATTATTAAAATTATTTTTTCTTATAGCCACAAAGAGATGTGACTGGGTTACACAATCTATGATTTTACTATCTTTAATTAAAATATGTTTTTGTAAACTTAGAAGCGTAACGAAATGTGTTGTGTTGTTTAAAAATATACAAATCTAATGACATCATTTGTGCTAAAAGATCAATATAACTACATAATTTTATTTGCTAGACTAGGTTTGCTAATTTTTTCTTACATACAACGTTAATACATTGAATACCTCCTCTGAATTTGTGGCTTTACTTTAAGCCTATCCCCTATATGTTTCTATAATAATTTCATAAGCTAAAGCCACACTTGTCGCTCTATATTATCTTTTGTAGTTGAAATATCATTTTATGCATACCCTAAATGAACTTCTTTGTTCAGCTCAGTCAAAAAAAGTTTTTTAGCCAAAAAACTTGCATGAATATTTAACTATGTTGCAATCTTATGTGTTTTTTAATTATTGATATTTTTGTAAAATTCTTGTATCCCCTTTAAGTTTTAAAATTAGCTTTTTCAATATCTAAAGATCAATGATTACTCATAAAAGTGAAAATATTTAAAATATTATGAAAATTCGTAAAATCTATAACAATATTGCATAATACAATAATTTAAACATGTAATATTATAACAATATTTATTTAACACACCATAAAATCAATCATTTTAAGTATTTTTATTTTTCTCTACCAGTGTAGCATAGAGATGGTCATATTGATTATTAAAATTTACTTTTTTGGTGTTTTGGTGTTTTTATAAAAATATAATTTTATTTTTGTTAGAAATGAAAAAATTATCAAAAAAATATTTTACTGAGGCTGTGATGATTAGATAAGTAAAATTCTAATAGATAACCATGTATAAAATTTTACAATGTCAAATATTAGATCACTGAAGCAAGAAAATAAATAAAATATAAATTTTTATAATAAAGAAATATTTTATTTTATTTTATTTTAGGATTTAAGAAAGAGAAAGTTATATATTAGAACCATAAAATTCTTGTTATTTTAAGTATTTGGTATAAATATTATACAAACCTACAACCTCTAATATATTATATATAAATAAGTTATATTGTTATTATAAAAATTATATAATGTTAAATATAAAATATAAAAACATATGTATACAAATTATAATATAAAAACATATGTATACAAATTATAATATAAAAACATATTTATACAAATAAATGTTATTAATTGACATTTTAAAAGTAAGGGGAGTTGGCTCAGTGGTAGAGCGCTTGCTTAGCATGTATGAGATCACGGGTTCGATTCCCGTACTCTCCATAATTTTATTAGTTTTGTGCCTCCCGTGATCTGAATGTATAGAAATGTACGTAAATCAACATTATTTTCATTTCAAAAATGTATAAATAGATAATTTAATTTATCGTTATATGTTTTATAGGGGTTTTCAAAAAGATTATGTAAAACCCAAAATAATTTTTAATAAATTAAAGTATTTGGAGTAAGAGATGTTTTAAGATAATAGTGATATTCAAAGGAAAAGAAACATTTACACTAACTATGGAAGGTAAGGGTCAAGTGATATGAATCCAGTAAAGTAAAATAATTTTTGTTATATTTTTAAAAGAGTTTCTTTATACAAGTTATTAAAAAATATATTGGATTTTATATAATCCTTTAACTTTTTGTAAAAATTAATCAATTTTTGAAAACCCTTATAATAATGAGTTAGGTTTAAAGAAGCCAAAATTTAGGATATAATTTATAAAACACATAAAAACAAAGAATAATGTGTGTTTTATAGGAGAATTTATTTATAGGAAATTATGTTTTAACTTTTGAACGAAATCAAGACCCTTTTGATTAAAAATAATTGACAAAACGTCATATATTCGCAAAAACACCTTTAAAGGAGTTATTTTATACGTAAGAAAGACTGTTAAATAAATACTTTGATATAGATCTACACAATATACAACTCAAGAGAATTATACTTACTACTTATTTATTTTGTCGTAGACTGCACGCAGGGAGCGATTCTCGTTAAATAAATAAAATTAGTTGTTAACGTTGTAAATATGAGGACTTAATGGTCTTTCTTCTGTTTGTAGAGTCATTGAATAAAGCAATTTTAAAGTATTTCATTCTTAGATACAATAATATGTTTATAAGACATTTAATTGGCTGCAATATCATAACTTAATATATATGAAACTTAAATTCGAATGGTAAAAACATAAAATTAGTTGTGTCGGTAGAAGTGTTTTGTTATAGGAGAAAGTCTATTTTTAATTCAGAAATAATATCTATTGAGATAAGAAGAACAATTTCAAAGATATAAGATATGACAATGGGAAATTTTGTATCACGTGATTGCAATTTTGCACTTATTAAAATATATTTAATAACACCCAAATTAGACATTAAAAAAATTATAATCTTTATTATAAGATTTCACTGCCCGTGTATAAGCTTAGGGTTGGTTATAAATAAAATAATGACTGCTTTATGTTTTACTTATTTTTATATAGAATTTATAACAATATGCCTTATCTATATAAATAATATTTCCTCCTATTACCGTAATATTTTGATGTATTCTTATTAGAATAATAGTAGCAAATACCCACCATATCTTACTATTATACAAATCAATATTTTTATTTGTTAATAAGACTTACATTTGTAATTAAGCATAATATTAACGAATTGTGAAATCTTATGATCCCTCATAATTTACTCTGGTACGTGTATAAATTTAATAAAAAAAAATTTATTATTTTTACTGATATTGATATTTAAAATTGTAATAATTTTATTATTAAAGTTCCCTAAAAGCACCCATTTCTAATGTAAACGGATGGTCTGTACCTCAAACAACTTGATTCTCTACATATATATTTCAGACATGCTTTAATCCTTTACATATCTATTTCATTCATGTTTTAATCCTTTACATATCTATTTCATTCATGATTTAATCCTTTACACTTGTTTAAACTCATCTCTCCTCCACACGATTAGCATATCATCACATCTACTATTAAATTGCAATAAATATACCAGATTTAGCCCTTTAATTTAAATTCTATTTCATTTGGTTTTTTCTAACCATGTATAAAAGACAGGATTTCTAAATAAAATCTTATATATAATTTATGATCAAATCTTTAGGTACAAATTCAATGGTTTAACTTATATATATTTAAACCCTTTAATTATGGGAGTTTATACTATCTTATACATAAAATTAATGTATCTTAATATCAATAAATATTTGTTTATATTCTTTTGTTAAATCGATTTTAAAATAAATGAATGTTATCAATTAAAAGCGAAAGTGGTATTACAAACATATTAATAGAATGAAGAAAAGCTTTATTTTATAATATAAACAACATCTGTTGTATTATTTTAAATTATAACTTTTTTATTTTCAAAATTAAACATGGTATTAAGTTAAATAATATGCAATTGATGATAAAATATACTAACAGAACATTACTTGAAGCTAAGATAAACCATTTAACACAATAAAAAAAGTTTAGACTATACTTTTTCACAAATTTGAATTGATCATAAGCGCTTGCTCTGAATAAAGAAGGAAATATTGTTCGATTGTTCGATTGTTCGATTGATTAAGCTGATGATTACCTATCAAAAGTTAAAATATTAAATATATTTGTTTATAAAGGTTTTAATGATAAAAAATATATGCGTATAGCCACTAAAACATTTGATAGATGCGTATAGCCACTAAAACAATTGATAGATGCGTTTCTTAATAAAGGATATAGTTTCTAGAACGAAGACAAGATTTTAGGAAATATTTAAAGGCTTTGAACAATGTATTTAAAAATTTTAGATTAAACAAAATTATTATTCTACAGCCAGGAGTAAAATTGAATTAGAAAGAAACATATTTTAATAACAACATCTGATTACATATCTAACTATGTTGGGCTGATTGATACACATAATTTATGATTTTTTGCGTCATAATACATAGCCGTGAACAAGTATTGAATTATAAAAAGTTTTGTATTAAAATTCTAAAATAAAGATTAAAAAAACAACACAATGGGAGAAGTATGTACTTGTTATAGTTTTTAATCACAATATAACACTCTTGAGCTCGATTAATAAATTAAATGAAAAAAAACAACACAATGGGAGAAGTATGTGCTTGTTATAGTTTTTAATCACAATATAACACTCTTGAGCTCAATTAATATGAATTGTTATATGGAAAGAAGTCTTTATGATGAGAAGATTTTTTATTCCAAAAGACTTAGATTTATGGGGGATAGAGTAAAAAAATCAAAATGCTGATCTTTAAATTAAGTAAACACAATACAATAAAATCCAAATAATTAAAGAAGGGAGTGTAGATATTGGTACAAGAGATATCGTTTATGTGTGATTAACATTAAAAATAAAATTTTTATCAAAGTACATAGGTTCATTAGGTATAAGGACTATAATACATATAATATGTTATCGTTAGAAAAACAGTGAGTGCCCATCGCAATGATATTAAACGTAAGGCAAAGGTAAATGAAGAAAAAATAATTAATTGTTTAAACTAAGTAATGTGATAAGAGCCAAATGCACAAAATATTGTGTTTTGAGAGAATCTAAACTCTAAATTCTAAATTCTAAATTCTAAATTCTAAATTCTAAATTCTAAATTCTAAATTCTAAATTCTAAATTCTAAATTCTAGAAGTAAATACATTAGATAAAATTTACAGGTAGAGTTCTGATACCCTCTTTGTAAAACAATCACAGTATGTTAACAACCATTTCATACCAAAATTGTCCATCTCATAACACCTTAATCAAACGGTTGACATATTTGCTTTAACACCCTTAAAGGAACAATTGTTGGGGTTGAATTAAAATGGACAAGGATTAGCATCTGTTAAAAAAATCTTAAAATAAAAAAAATTTTAGGAAATTGTTTGTTATTTCTCTAATAATACAGTCAATCATTTAATAAAATGAAACTTTCTGTTTTCTTCTAGTTTTTATTATATCGTATGTGTTCAGATTGATTATAATGACCTCTCTATCTTTTTATAATAACATAAGTATTAAATATTTAATGTCTTGGATCTTGAATCTAAGTTAATATTTGATTAAACAATATGAAGTCATTATATGGCAATTTGTCTGATATTAACTATAAACTATCATTTAAATTCATTATCTTATTAAATTATTTCTATTTAAATATTTATATAATTATTATTATGTTTGTTTACATTTACAGCTTCTACTTAAAAACAAATGTGACATCTTATTATACAATATAAATTAACTAATATTATATAATAAGAAAATTAAAATATATAGTGAAGCAAGCTTAGAGTGAAAAAATTGACTAACTAACTAACTAACTAACTAACTAACTGATTAACTAACTAACTAACTAACTAACTAACTAACTAACTAACTAACTAACATATACTATATTAACTAACTAACTAACTGACTAACTAACTAACTGACTAACTGACTAACTAACTAACTGACTAACTGACTAACTAACTAACTAACTAACTAACTAACATATACTATATTAACTAACTAACTAACTAACATATACTATATTAACTGACTAACTGACTAACTAACTAACTGACTAACTGACTAACTAACTAACTAACTAACTAACTAACATATACTATATTAACTGACTAACTGACTAACTGACTAACTGACTAACTAACTAACTAACCAACTAACTAACTAACCAACTAACTAACTAACCAACTAACTAACTAACTAACTAACTAACTAACTAACTAACTAACTAACCAACCAACCAACTAACTAACTAAACTAACTAAACTAACTAACTAACATATACTATATTAACTAACTAACTAACTAACTAACATATACTATATTAACTAACTAACTAAACTAACTAACTAACTAACTAACCAATACTAACTAACTAATTATATTTGCTTATGCTCGTGAATGGAATTATATTTAAAAAAATAAACTAACATAAATTTTGATATATTTTAAAATATTAACATTGTAAAATATTTAACATTTGTTAAGATCATCGATTATGAACATAAACAAAACATGCTTTGACATATCAATAAATAAATAAAACATACAAAAACCATGTATAAGTCTCCTAACATATACTATACTAACTAATCAACTAACTCAACACATTATCTGACACGAATAAGCAATTAAATCATGAAAGATATGTAAACAACAAACACAAATATAAATTTAATAATTTCTTACTATATTCACAATATCACTATTTAAAATTTTATTTGTTTTAATAAAAATTTTATTTATTTTTAATAAAAATATTAAAACATAAAAACAACTACAAATTCAAAATATAAAATCATTAAACTTTCTTTCTATGCTTCTCCTTTTTATATAATCAATTTTTTTTGATTAAAATTTTGCTATAAAAATAAAAATTTAAAACAACCCATGCAATCTTTTATTTCATTATTATCTGTAGCTGTTTTTGCAAAAGATACTGGTAAATCTACATCTGCCACTGAACTTTCCTTGCCAGCAACCAAAGAAGAATTTAAGTCATTAAAAAATATCAAAGCAATTAAGATCGATGATTTAATTTTTGAAGATAAACCTACTAAGAAAGATGATACTAGTAGCAAGAGTAAAGATGGTGATGACAAGAGTAAGGATGAAGAAATATCAGTCTTGAAAGCTGTAAAGGTTACTATAACCGCTGACGATTTCCATAAAGCTGATGTTAAATCATTTAATTTCTTTAAACTAGAGAAGGACTCTAAAGTCGATATGCTTGGTTCTTTTAGAAATGTACAAGTTGATTCAAAAGAATCTACTGAATTTACATTAGAACTTGAAAATGCCATCAGTTCTGAAGACTTTGAAAAGGATGATAGATATTATGTTTGTGTAGTTTATGGTGAAACTAATTGCTATAAAGCTGATGGTTCATCTATAGAATTTGAAGATGAAGCAAATATATTATTCTCTCTTGACTCAGCTGTTGTTAAGTCTGATAAGGGTGATTTCGAAATCGTTACAGAAGGCGGTAAAGAATTTGGATCTGATTCAGGTAGTGGTGTATTCTACTATGTGATTGGCGCAATAGCCCTTGGTGTTATAGTTGTTATGGCAGGTTATTTCCTTTGTGGTTCTAACACTAACTAAAAATAAAATGTTTCTTTAGAAAATTATTCTTTTTTATATTTTTTTGGGTGGGTTGGGCTGATTCTCGTCAAAGGTTTCAATAACAACATCCTATAAATATCAACTATGAAGTATTAATAACAATTATTCAACAAATTTTAAATTACAGTCTACGTGATCAAATCTAGCCAATGAGTTAGATATTATAATCCTAATAGGACAAAAGATGTATGTGCGAATTATTTCAGCACAATTACACACATCAATATTAGCGATTCTCTAGCTTTTAACAACAAAAGAAGACCTCAAACACATTTTAAATGTGAACATTATACTATGATATTCATGTCTTAGTATATATAATTGGTTTGATTTGACAATCTGATCAATAAAAAACCAAGTAGAGGTAAATATCTATCTTTGAAATGGAAACAGTCTGACAACCTTTAATGATCTTTACTCCCTAAATGAACAAATATTTAAGAAATAAACAATTTTTAGTCAGTTCATCTGTAGAAGCCCCAAATGGTCAAAGCGCTTGAGCACATTATCGTGAATAGCATCAATATTAACTTATCCTGTTGTTGCAGGTGTGTTGGTTTTAGTACCTTTTTTTTCTATTCCTGTAATAATTTTTAAATAAATTTTTTTTTCAAAAATTTTAAGAAATAGCAGTTTATATTGCTAAGATTTTCCATTTAATTTGAGTGAGCAATTGTTATTGCGAAATCTAACTCTTAGATCTCTTCTAGTAAGCAATGTGAGTAGTTTATGATTAGTGTGAAGCACCAATACTTACTACAGATTAGATCATAGAATTGTACAAAGTGTGCTTTATTCAGTCTTTACTCAATAATAATCTCTAAGAACTTAAGTATAGCCATTTCCAATCACAAATATACTATAACACACAAGTGTTATGTATTCTAAATAAATAATTTGTTTTTATAAAAAAATATTTTTTATTTTAAGCTGTTTTAACTGAAAATCCTTTCTTTAAAATACTAAGGTCTGTCTCTGGCATTTTATCAAACTCTTCATAAAGCTTGGCAATCTTTCCTTCAACTTCTGAAATACTTTCATGTATTTCCTTGTTCTTAGTCTTGAAGTCTGCCCTGAACTTCTCCTTTTTATCTTCAATAAGAACAAGTGCTTCCTTTGCACTATCAACATCCTTAGGAATGAAAATACCATATTTGTTAAGAGATACTGCTAAATCAAGCTCTAAATTATAATTCTTTGTCCTTATCAATCTCTCAACAGACATCTTTAATGTATCAAAGACTTTAGAATCAAATCCATTTTTCTCTTCAATTAACTTTTGCTTTTCATCATTCAAGGCTGAAATTTGGTCTTTGATCTTTTGTTTCTCATCTTCCAAATCCTTCTGAATTTTGTAGCTATCCATAAACTTAGTATATTCAATCTCAATCTCATGGAATTCAGCTTGCTTCTTCTTTCTCTGATCAATTAACTCAGCCTTTAATTTCTTAAGTTCTGATATTTTACTTTCAATGCTAAGAACAGAAGGTGACTTGGCCCTATGCTGTTCAGTGATTGTATCAAGTTCTTTATTGACTTCCTCTAAAGCAGATTGCTTTTCACTTATCTGTGAGAAAATCTTACTAATTTTATTTTTTACCAATTTTAACTTTGATTCCGTGTCTCCTTGTAACTTAAAATTTGCTTCCAATTCACTTATTCTCATTTTGTTCTGTCTAAGACGGCCCATCTCTTCATACATCTTCTTCTCGCCATCTAAGCCCTTGGCACCTCCAATAAGTTCTATTTCAAGTTTCTTTAGTCTAGCCTCGATGTCAGAAACATTGGTAAAAGTCATTACATCCTTGTCAGCCTCATTAGTTTTCCTTGTGGTTTCCAACAAAGCATCTAACTTGTCTTTTTGTTCATGTAATGTCTTTTTATCAGCTCTTAAGCTTCTAAGATCATCTTTTAGCTTAGATTTTTCGCCTAATTTAGATTGTTTAGGTGAACTTTCTCTTTCTTTTAAGTTGATTTCAGTTATCTTAGAATGATACGATGAAATAGATTCTTCGGTGTCATTGATTTTAGATTTAAGGGCTTTGATCTCAGACAAGATTGTGTGAGTGCCTGGAATTTTTCGTCTTTGTTTTTGCTCTTCCATTGGGTAAAATTTTTTGAAAAATTTTAATATTTTATGTCATATTTAGGTTTTAAGTGAGTTTTGTAAGTTAATAATATTATTATGAGTGGCATAACATATATTGGATGGTTTATACATCTTTACCTAAGACTTTTAACATCAATATATTTCTTAATTAAATTTTTAGACATACTTTTATATTAGAAATATAAAAGTATTAAAATAAGTAAATATAAGTTTATAAATTTTAATATAGATGTATATACACATTAAAATATAAATAAATACTAAATATCACCACTGATATATAAATACATGAATAAAATTTAATATTTTTAATTATATAAATTATTTTTATTTTCCGAATTTGAGAAAAGTTAAAATTGCAAGACTAATTGTTTCTACTAAGAAAGATATTCCTATGATCCTTTTAAATAAATTTCTAAGGTTGCCTAGAACGCTTCCCATAACAACCTGACAGCTAATCTTTGAACTGCAATTAGAGCCTGCCCTATCTTCAATAGTTTCAAATCCACAGCAATTTAATTTATTTTGAACAAAATTCCGTTGTAGATTTCCCATTTTATCCCACATATCACTTAGATGAGCATATCCATAGATTTTGGCCATGAATAAAAAGTGCATGTTTAAGATGAAGAGTACGGATATTAAAAATATAAAAAAATTGATTCTTTTGCGTGAATCAGCTGTTTTGATGCCTACTATTACCTTTACTAAGGAACAAAAGCAAAATAAAGAAATAGCTGTGATTTTACCAGGTACACTAAGCAGATTATTCACTCTTATCAATATTATTATAGCAAGAACACCAATGGTTGTGTATAGTAAGCTTATAATTGATTGTGAAAGTATGAAAATAACTTTTAAAGCATATTTGATCTCCTTCATGAAATGCATTGTTTATATTTTATGTTACAGTCTTTATATGAAACAAACTTGATACAAAATAATTTTATTCAGATTAGTTAGTTAGTTTAGTTAGTTTAGTTAGTTAGTTAGTTAGGTTAGTTAATCAGTTAGTTAGTTAGTTAGTTAGTTAGTTAATCAGATTAGTCATACAGATTAGTTAATCAGATTAGTCATACAGATTAGTTAATCAGATTAGTCATACAGATTAGTTAATCAGATTAATTAAGACAGTGTATTTATAATGATATAATCCATATATTTTATAAACAACATAATAAGACCACTTATAAAATAATAAAAGCTTTATTTGTCCAATATGCTTACTCAGGCAAAAATATGAAAAAAGAAAAACACAAAGTAGTATCGATATGAAACCTCTCCGCTAATATTCACAAAAAATTTTAATTATCAACAAATTTATCATAGGAGAAAAGCCGAACCAGTAAGTAAAAATTAAAAAAATGGAATGTAAAAGAAACGAAAACAGATATTAACGACCATACACCATTCATGCTTTAGTAAAAAGCGGTATAAAAACTTGATTGTCATGCTATCTTAGATGGTGACAGTAAGAGACTTTAAAGATATCAATTTTATATTGTAAGCTGGGCTTAGTGCTATTACACACACCAACCAGCTTATATCTTGCAAGTGATACTTCCCTGCCAATCTAGAAGAGGTGTCTATCTATCGACTGCAAAATAGTTTCCCAGACTGAACAAGGTTATCTTATATGTATCCCCCACGACCATGCTTTAGCCCAGTTAGACGTTGTTTCTGTTGTAAACATTGGTACTTACATGTTTATTTATACTACCAGTCTGCTCACTACCCATGCCTTCCAAGGTAAGGTGATATTTATAGCTAAGAATTAATTGATTAAAATATCTCATGATCTTACTAAATAAATATTAACATAGGAAATTACAACAGTTTCCAACATTACCACTCTGCACCACGTGGAGGCCTGGTCTCCTCATCATAGAGCGACCACTTATTTAATAAAATATATTTTACTCATCTATTAAACTTATAATTATAGCTTTTCTTTTCATTCTTGAACTGATAATATATTAAAATATATAACAATGTAATCACCAAAGATATAATATAATATTAAATCTACACTAACTAAAATATTAAATCTACACTAACTAAAATATTAAATCTACACTAACTAAAATATTAAATATTTATTGATTTTTTTCTTCATTTTTTATAAAAATTTCAACCATTTTTATGATTTTATCCTCATCAATTGGTCTTGATTCTAATTTAACAATATTCTCAAGCAAATCCTCTTCGCTACAGTTCAAAATATCATCAGAATGATATTGAAGTATAGCAGCAGAAAAGAAATATAAAATTTTGAAATCAAAAAATACCAAATAATCCCAAATTCTCAATGTTAAGGAGATTGGAAATCTTGTAAACAGTGTGATATACCAACCAACACCATATACATTAAAATATAACTTGATTCTATCATATATTTTTGGTATATACTTGCTAAAGACTTTTGATTCACCTTCCAACACTGTTTTAAGCATTGTTAAATTTTCATCAAATAAATTTATAATTCTGTTCTTTCTAACAAAGCCTACAAAAAAACTAAATGCTTCATTTTCACCAAAGTACATAAGAAGCAGAGCTATAATTTCACTCATACCTTGACAATAGCCTATATCAAAGTTAGATAATGAAATTAATACATTAAATAACTCACATTGACCTTTTCCAAACTTTTTAGCGAATAAATAATGATTTCTAAAGGTTCTTTGAATATCAACATGTATTTGATATTCTTGATTGCAATTTTTTATAGACATTTGTGTATGCTTGTAATTAAGTAATAATTTCCATATTTTTGTCTTTAGACTTAGAGGAATGCCTGTGCTTAGTAACTTACGAGCATGTTTTTTAAACTTTTTTCTATCAAATTCATACTTGTCCAGAAGGATGTACCATTCTTCCTTACTAAAATTGTTAGAGGATGAGCATGTGTCATTTATAAAGCCATACTCATCAGTTACGATAATAGAAGAGCAACTTTCGACGTTTATATATAAATTTCTAATTTCTAAGTTGTCTCGCATTTTTATTTTGATAGAATCTGATTTTATGTTTCAACCTTTCACTCAAAACAAAAAAATGATTATATTTTGTTTTGAGTGAAAATTATTTATATAATATTTTATATAGTGTTACAATATTAGTTAGTTATGATTTTTAATAATATAAATTATTTTGAAAAATAGAGTCACAGTTATAACTATATTCAAATATAAAACTATATTATGTGCGTTAATTAGTGTCATTAAATGAATTTCTGATCTATTTTAATATAAAAAATAACCCACAGCCTTATTTTAAAACCATGGGAGGAAATAATATTATTAACAATAATTCAAGATATGCTGACCAGGTCAATTTAAGGTCAAATACTATCAATACAAGAAGGTATAGGAATTCGAGAAATAGCGAGAATTTTATTTGAAAATGGTATGGTGAGCTAAAAAAGTGAAGGTTTTTTCTTTTAAAAAAGGTTGGCTGGCAATAATAAAAATAAAGAAATCACAAAGAAGGAGGACTGAAGACAATAGGAATGTGTTGAGAGATATCGAAAGATGATAAAGTTACGGGTTTAACAGAATAGATTTATGAATATGATAGATGATGGCTATCATGATAGAATAAATCAGATAACTCGGTAGATAAAACATTGTATAAATTAATGAGGTTAAATATATTAAAAATTCCATGAATGGTTATTTTATGATTAAAAAATCTTAAATTTTTATTAAAATTTTCGTATATTTTACACAGAAAACATATAAATCCACCCATAGAGTCAAAAAATAATACCATTTTTTATAAGAAAGGCACACTTTTTATTGATTTTAAGTCAACTAAACTTAATAAATATATTAGATATTTAAATGTTCATAAAATAAACAAATAATTTGTTCAACCCAAATCAAATTTAAAATTATAATAGCACATATTTTTAGATAAAAAACCCAAATTGTACCGCCGTCTTACAACTAACTAACTAAACTATACTAAATTAAATTTAAGTGTTATTTGGTGAGAAAGAAAGAATTGTGGAATAGGTAATTATGTACATAGTTAATGAAACAGCGCGTTGTCACAAGAGAACAATATATATACTATGTAAATAGAAACACGCAATACAAAATGAACAATTATGATTCTCTAGAACACAAGATGAGTTAGATTTGATATCTTACCTGAAATAAACGTAACAATTTTAAAAAGACAATTAATGAAAATATTTGATAAAGATATTATACTGGTTTGAAAACTAAATTAAGAAAATAATTAATTAAATATTCATGAATAAAGAGTTTTCAGACACAAAATTTTACCAATGGAAATCTTTTATATAACGCCAATAATAGAATGTCTATTATATCACAGAATATAAACCTTTTTTCATTATTGTTGCTTTTCTTTTACCATTTCTTTGTTTAACCCTTAATTAATTTATTGTAATTTTCAATATTTTATAATTTAAATTCCTGTGTTTTTATCAAAAAAGTAAAATTTATGACATACTTTAAATTGCGTAAAAAATAGTTTGTTAAATTTTATTGTGTTTTATCGGTATTTATTATTCTGCTTGGTAAAGATTGTTCGGTTATTATTAGTAGAATGATTGATTGTTGTTTATAATGTATTATTTTTATAAAGGTTCGATATATATTGTCATCTTAAACTTTACACAATGTATCCGATTTGTTTAATGGAAACATTACCTTTCACAATTTATACTAGAAATTCATTATTCGTTTTTAGTTGAACTATTTTATTTATACTTTTGAGACTTTCATGATTGAAATCTAAAATTTTGAATGTTTTGAATGAATTAATTGAACTATTTTTACTGTATGAAATCCTATTTCATCATAACATATGACAATAATTTTCAACAAACCTTGCAATAAATACAGATTAATTACTTTAGTTATTTTTCTACACAGCCTTGCAAAAAAAAGTCGCACCCAAAAAATAATATAAAAGTGAATTTTAAATGTTTAACAATAATAAAATATATTTAAGAATACATACTAAACATGTAATATACATTAAAATAAGTTTTGAAAAAATCACCCAAAAATTAATAATCAACAAGATTATATTTAAATATTTGATATATTCAATCGTACCCCATTTAAGATTCTAATCAATCTTTTATATAACCCAAAAAACTTAATTTTCACTAAAAAATACCACAAATATATTCGATTAAATTTAGATTTTCTGATTCGTATCATTATGGTACAATATTTAATTTATCTTAAATTTATTAGAAATAAAAATCTCATCATACTCACCGATTTTTAAGATTTTAGTATTATGCTGGTTTATATTTAACTGTATATATAAATTTATTAACAAATATAATTTTTGCTAAACCTTTAGATGGTTTATAAGGCTATTTTATAATTTGACAAATACCATGTTTTACAAAAAAGAGAAAACACTTATGATTCAAACTTTCATATATAACTCTATATATAAAATTAGTAATATCTAACAGGTAAGTTTTATTTACATTCATCATAAAATATTACGACTTCCACCTTTTTATTTAAATACCCCAAAAATATATCAAACGGCAGTTTTTAAAAGATAAGGTTGTTTCATACCTAAAAATAGTTTATTTTTAACTGTATACATAACAATAATATTAAGCAATATTTAATTTATAATTATAAATATAGTTTTTGGTATTTCAAATAAAGTTATAATTTAATATTTCTACAATTTTTTCATATCCTGAGATCAAATATAATATTTTTTAAATTTAAACCCATTTAATAAACAATTTTACGTAAAATACCATAATTATATGAAATAAAATTTTGTCACTCAGTAAATAGCTTAAAGATAAGTATTTTAGGCGCTGTTTGGATTTGTGATCTCAAAATAAATATTAATAAAAAAACGAATTAATGTATTCTAGAAATTTTAGATCAAGTACAGCTGTACTATTAGCTTATAATGGAGTTTATTATGTATTTAATATAAAAATTAATAAATAAAATTGTTTCAAAATCAAAGTTTTATTAATTTAATTCCTTTATATATTGAAGAAAAGCAATGAAAATATCACTATGCTGCCTCCTGAATCTCTTCCAACATATAAAATCTAGATGAGATCGAAATGTACTAGGTGTTTTACCTCTCATTTTTAAATACTTTGATTTTACTATCTAACCAAAATCTTTCTATATGCCGAGTATGTGCACCAGCCAAAAGATTGACATAGTTGGATTGATGATTGACGATGTAATGCACATAATTAAGATCGTTTAGATTCGAACAACTTTGCCATTCATCTTTGTATAATAAGTATTAAAGTCACTCTATCTCCTTTTTCAACATAAAAAAAACCCATGACCCATTTACTCTATTGCCAAAAATCCTATTATTTATTATATTTGCTTCAGGATCAATCAACCCTGCTGGTTCATTGCCCTGTAACAAGCGACCCCTATTACATTTTCTTCTTCCCACAAACTTAGATTCGTCTATTTGAACAAGTTGTTCTATAGTAAATAACATGTTATTTCTATCAGCAATTGATACTATTTCTGAGCAAAACCACGAAATATTTTGAAACAATTGCAAATGGTGTCACTACTTCTACCAGTTAATTGTTGTACCGTTCTATATGGCATTTCTATGGTAAATTAAAAAGCCAATTCCATTAAATGACAAATTGTCAATTTTGATGTTCTTATATCATATATATTCAAAAAAATAAAATTATTTCTTACTATATCATTAGAGCAATAGGTTTAAAAGTTTCTATTCCTACACTTCAATACCAACATAACATTTCTATTTTTTCCCTTTTAACTTCTTGTAAGTCACCTCCACAATTATGGCAGGTTCTTACACCGTCTATTTCATCAATCAGACCATGCCTCCTTAAAAATCAATTGCTTTCATAAATTTGCTTATATAAATAATTGTTTATAATCAATGTTTGTTGTTATTTACTCATAGGATACATATAATATCCGAATACTCTAATTCATACAGAAATATTAAAAACAACGATTATAAATAAATATTTATATAAATTTATTATAATTGTATATTACAAATAAATATTTTTACTGTAAACATATACAAAAAGGTATTATAAGGCTATTCGTCATCATATAAAATTTTTTATTTGAGATCACATATCCAAACATCACCATATTTTGTTTTATAATTTTTAAATAATGAAATATAGATAAAATGTCAGATGTGGCATTTTTCTAATAATGATTTTTAATTATTGATCAAAAAACTCGGTATTATTCAATGAGTAGTAAAAATATTTATTTTAATAATATAATTTTTTTTTTATACAAGGCAGTGTATATTAACAAGAATATCAATGTTTGTAATCAAAATACCAAGAAAAGCAAAATATTAATAAATATATCCAATTTTTGTTTTATTTGTAATAAATCTTCTCTTATAAATATATTAATCAATCTATTGTTCAATATTTGATCTCATTACATCATTTTGTCCCATAGAAGTTTTGAAATAAGCCAAGAAGCCTTTCATAATATTTTTTTAAAATACAAAGACAATAAATATACCTTTATTATCTGACAAGTAATGTTAGATGGATTAAATCCGTCATTGAACTTTTTAAGTATAAAATTTTTATATTTAAAATAATTATAAACCTTTAAATAACTCTCATGTATGTTTATATTTTTAAGGATATTTGTGTGTTCCAAATATAAATAAATTTCAAATAGGATTTTCATATTTAAATATAAAACAATGATTTATTAATAAAAATTTAAGATTTGCTGATTACATCAATTGGTAAATTGTTCATATTAAATTAGTTAGTCATAAATAATAATAAGAAAAATTGAGTTATAGTCATTGAAAACGCGTCTACCCTTTAAGATTATTCACAACAGCATATAAAAAATTTAATAAAAAATTGAGTTATAGTCATTGAAAACCCGTTTACATCTTTTAAGACTATTCACAACAGCATATAAAAATTTAATAAGAAAAATTGGAAGACAGTGATAACAATTATACACTAGGCGTGACTTGATAAAAAGGCAGTAAAATAATAATTTAAATCACTATTGAATCGTACCATGTAAAAATAATATAATACTCTATTGAACCATCTAAAGGTTACGGCAAAACCATAAAAACAACTAAAGATGGAATAGTTCTACGCAACAACCCAGATTATATATTGATATACACAAATATCCCTTTTTATAATAAGAAGAGATATATATCTATTGTTAGTTAGAGTGAACAAGGTTATTTGTACCTCGACACCGCTTTAACCCACAATTAAGTGTTTTTTCCATTTATGGTATTCTTGATATAAATAGTAAACAAAGACTATAGATAAAAGATTAAGTTATAATAATAAATCTCACATTTTATAAAATTTTTGTTATTGGTTATATTTCTAAAACAAAATAACATTTTTTAATACATTGCAACATATTCAGTTTTAACTATAAAAAAAATTAAAAATATAAAAAATTATATTTTCTATATAAATAATAAAAAAATATTTTTTTTAAAAAAACGATAAAACAATAAAAGTCTTAAATTTTTGAATTATTGGTTCATTGATTTTTTTAAGTATAAAAATACAAAATTTTGAAAATTTATGAATATTCATAAAGGTCCATGGACTGAAGATGAGAGTAGGAAGTTAATCAGTTTAGTAAAAGAATATGGAGCTAAGAATTGGACTAAGATTGCTTCTATGCTTAATACTAGGAATGGTAAGCAATGTAGAGAGAGATGGCACAACCATTTACAACCTTCAATCAATAAAAGTCCATTGTCTGTTTATGAATTGATAATTATAATTGAAAAACAAAAAATTTATGGTAACAGATGGTCAAGGATCAGAAGATTTCTTAAGAATAGATCAGATAATACAATTAAGAACTATTGGAACTCTAATTTGAAGGATATTACGAAAAGAAACAAATTTTTAGCATCAATAAAGAATTCTAATAAATACAACATAGACTTAGACAACATATATGAATGCAAAGAGCCAGGGTTTCTTGAAATATTTAATAGTTCAGAACAAGAAAAAATAGGTAAGGAAAATATAGAAACAATTGTTGAAAAAGGTCTTATTGATGAACTTGAATGGACGTACAATAAAAAAATAAAAAATTGAAAATAAAAAATAATGTTTATATATGTAATCATTAATGTTATATTTAAAGGTATTTATAGTCTCGGTTAGAACTGTTTCTTCTCGTAGACCAAGATCAATATCTCTGTCACAGGTTTAATGCTATTATATCTCTAAAAATATCATTGTGGTATTTCAGATATATCTTTTATCATATAAAGCCTAGATAGGACTGAAGATACCGCCTTTTAAAAAAAGTTACACCCCACAAAAAATGATTCTTATATCTAACTTATAACAATAAAAACTTATATTATTGATATTTTAATTATACAATTAAAAGTTATCGGTGCATGCGAATGCGAGAGTTTACCTTTATTTGTATAATTATAAAACAAAATGTTTATTTACTGTAAGACTAAAAATAATTATAAGTGATTTGGATCAGTTTTAAGTCAAAATTTTATCTTTTATTATTATGATATTTGATCTCAGGATATGATAAAATTGTAGAAATAAGCTAAAATCAATGAAAATTATTATAATTTAATAAATATTAAATTATAACCTTATTTGAAATACCAAAAATAATATTTATAATTAAAAATATTGCTTAATAATATTATTGTTATGTATAAAGTCAAAGATAATTTATTTTTAGGTATTAAAAACTTTATCTTTTGAAAACAACCGTTTGATATATTTTTGGGGTTTTAAGTAAAAAAGCAGAAATCGTAATATTTTATGATGAATACAAATAAAAAAACTTACTTGTTAGATATTACTAATTTTATATGAAAGTTTGAATCATAAATGTTTTCTCTCTTTTGTAAAGCATGGTATCTGTTGATAAAATAATAGTTTATATGAATTGATCAGTGTGTCAATATAGTTAGACTGTGTAATGTAAATAATTAAAATCATTTTGATTTGAATAATTTTGCCATTTATTCCAACACTGTATATCAAATATCCAAATTCCTTTAATCTGTCCAAAATAATATTTATTGTTATTTACTCTATACAAACGTATTATAAATATATTTTTTTAGATAAGATCAAATATACAAACAATAAATATTTAAAAATTTTAAATCGAAACAGTTCTAAATTTTATTTAACAATCCAAACTTTTTAAAAAACTATCTTCATCAAGTTCAAGAGAATTATTTACAGATTCAGATACTTGTTTTGAATCATTTTGAATCATTTGATCTTCTTCATCTTTCTTAAATTTTATACAACAATAATTACAGAAAATAACAAACCAGTTCATTTATGGATAAATTTATTAAGAAATTGAAAGATTTATTGAAAAATATAATTTTACTTTATAAAGGTTATCTAAGAATGACAATTTATAAATTTATTAATAATTTATAAAATTTTCATAGTTTTCAAAAAAGGCAATGACATTTATAGAAAAATAATAAATATTTATGTTAAACATTCATAAATAACCAAATAATATGATTTTGATTTTTAATTTTTAATTATTTAAAGGAAAAAAATATAATTTTTATGTGCCTTTTTGGATTTTTTAAATTTGGTAGTTATAATGTAGAGAAAGCTGAGGTAAATAATTTAGATAATAACAATGATGAATTTGATGATGGCCTTGTTGATGTACCTTTGAATGGTAGTTATAGTGATAATAATATAATAAATTATAATCATAATGATAGTAATCAACTTAATCTATCATTAAATGATACTCAAAATGATTTATTCTCAGAAACTAGGGAAAAAGAAGAAAAAAATGAAGGTTCATTTTTGGAAAATTAAATTTATTTAAAATATTTTTTTGGATAATCAGACATAATCAGATATGGTCAGATTATGGTCAGGTTATGGTCAGACATGGTCAGATATAGTCAGATATAGTCAGATATAGTCAGATATAGTCAGATTATGGTCAGATATAGTCAGATTATGGTCAGATATAGTCAGATATAGTCAGATATAGTCAAATATAGTCAAATATAGTCAAATATAGTCAAATATAGTCAAATATAGTCAGATTATGGTCATATATATAAAAAGATCAACCATTTGATTATTCTTTTATTTTTCTAATATTTCATCACTAAATTACAACATTATTATTATAAAAAAAATATATTAAAATAAATCATATAAAAATTAACTTACAAAAATTGGAACATTTCAATAGTATGATTCAAAGTATGGCAATAATATACTTTGATAAAAGGGAGATAAAATAGAATGTCATGTTCTTTACTAAGAGTCAAGACCCATGTGGTAACAATGGTTAATCGGGCTAAACAGAGATATAGTTGATACGAATAACCCTGTTCAATCTGGATATTATTTTACAGTCGATAGACATACATCTCTTCTTCAATGGTATGGAGTGACATTTATTTAAGATATAAGTTAGGGTTGACGTATTAGCACTAACCCAGCTACAATATAGTATGTTGTCTTTAAAATTTTTATATTATCATCTAAGATAGCATGACAAACAACACTATTAGTGTAATATTATAGTATGATATCATTATAAGTATGTCATTATTATAAGTATGATATTATTATAAGTCTGATATCATTATAAGTATAATATCATTATAAGTATGATATCAATATACCCCCTTTTCCTTTCTTTCTAATTTTATTGTTTAATTTATATATTTTTACTTAAAGTTAGATTTTTCAGTTGATTGATTATACGAAAATCAGTGTAAAGGTTTACAATCTATTATTTTATCTGAACAAACACAATGGATAAATAAAACTAGTATAGCATTATGTAATATCATCTTAGATGGATACAATAAGACTTTAAAGACATGTGTTATATTATAAAAAGGCTATTTTTAAGTACATCAACCAACTTATATCTTTAAGAAGTGGATCCTTTCTGCCATTGAATAATAGATGTTTGTATATCGACAGCAAAATAGGTTTCAGAGTTTAAAGATTATTCATACACCCTCTGCAATGCCTTAGCCTAATTAGCCATTGTTTACAACGTTATCACAAAGCATTTAATTTTTATCATTATTTGAAATAAAAAACATATAATATAATATAACAAATATATAATATAATATAAAACATATATAATATAAAACATATAATAAATATATATTATAAATACATATAATAAATATATATTATAAATACATATATTATAAATACATATAATAAATATATATTATAAAAACATATATTATAAATACATATAATAAATATATATTATAAATTTTATATTGACATTTATTTTTAATATATAAAATTTTTATAATTTATATTGACATTTATAATTATATAAATTAAAAAAAATTGAAAAATATGAATTTTTTAAATTGGCTTTTTCATAGAAAGAGAATTTATTATAGCTTTGAAGATAAAAAATGTGAAACTATTAAAAATGAAAGTTATAGAAGAATTTCATCACATTTAAAACAAAATCCAATTGAAAATTACAATATTTTATTTCATATAAATCAATTAGAAATAAATGAAGAAAATAATAGGAATAAAAATAATAGGAATAATTGTAATAGGAATAAAGATAATAGGAATGAAAATAATAGGAATACAAATAATAGGAATAATTATAAAAGAATTAGATTTGAAACTTTGGTTTAAATAAATTTGAAATTTATATTTTTATATTATTTATAGATTAACTTACAATATTAAAATTTAATTTTTATTGAAATATTATGAATTTTAATAAAAAAAATTTTTTGACATTTTTTTCAATATAAAAAGGGAATGAAAAAAAAAATTATGAAATGTTTAAAATTTCTATTATGTGCTAAGAAAAGTAATAAAAATAATGAAGATTATTATAAAGTAACACCACTTGATGAAAAGGATTCATTATCTTTAAGTGAAGGTAAATCACCAGATGAGAATAAATCATGTTTACAATCTGAAAATCTTAGCAAACCTGAAGGTGAGGGACCAAGTTCAAATCTTAGCAAACCTGAAGGTGAGGGACCAAGTTCAAATTTTAGCAAATCTGAAGGTGAGGGACCAAGTTCAAATCTTAGCAAAAACGAAGTTGAGGAAAGCTTACCATGCTCAAACCTTAGCAAATCTGAAGGTAAAGGAAGCTTGCCATGTTCAAATCTCATGAAATCTGAAAGTGAGGGACCAAGTTCAAATCTTAACAAATCTGAAGGTAAAGGAAGCTTGCCATGTTCAAATCTCATGAAATCTGAAAGTGAGGGACCAAGTTCAAATTTTAGCAAACCTGAAGGTGAGGGACCAAGTTCAAATTTTAGCAAACCTGAAGGTGAGGGACCAAGTTCAAATTTTAGCAAAACTGAAGGTAAGGGAAGCTTACCATGTTCAAATCCCAGTGTTTCAGATAGTAAATCATTTAATAATGAATATAAATCTATCCTACCAAGTGAAGATCAAAATCTTAAAGATTTAGAAAAATCGAATGAAAATTGTAAAATTCAATCATCATCAGAAGAAAAATCAAATAATAAAACGTTAGATGAAGCATCATCTTCAAAAGGTAAATTTTCAGATCAAAGGCATAATCTAACAACGTGTCAAGTACATAAAGAAGATAATTCATCTTTAGTAGAAGGAGATACGAGCTTAATTAGTTTGAATGATTTATTAAAAGAATTAAAAAATATTGATGGAAATTCTAACAAAGAATCTGCTGAGAAAGATTTGGTAAAAGAAAATTTGTTTAAGAATAATCAATAAATATTATTTATTAAAAATATGTAAGTTTTTCTATCTAATTTTAAACTTTTACTATCAATATACAATTTTTAATCTGGTTGCATACTTTCATAGAAATAAATTAATCAAAAATTTACAGAATAAAAATATGTTAGTAGGTTGATATGAGAGGTGTAGTTGAATCTAGAACCCCTATAATAAAATATTTTTAATAATAATGATTAGTTATTTTGATTGATTAATACAACCTTAAATATTAACGAACTGTTCGTTTATTTAGAAATTGACAGGTCAGGGGCTAAATCATGGACAAGAAGATACGTTTAACATTCTTCACTCTAACTAACGATAAATAAACCATTATATTGGAGATTTAAGCTGTTTGGTAGCATAACAGCACTAAATTCACACACAACCGCATCTTATAATATGATATTTGTCTATATAAAAAAGGTTAAAAGAGTATAATAAGCATATTATCACTAAATCCACATACTACTGCATCTTATAATATGATATTTATCTATATAAAATTGATTAAGAGAGTATGATAAGTATTTTATCACATTTTCTCTTATCAAATCATTCCAAAATCAATAAATTTACTTTTGTTTGATTTACTTACTGGTTAAGCTTTTATTTTTTTTTTCAAAAATAAATTATAATAAATTTTCAGCATCTAAAACGAAAATAAAGTATTTCAAGAATTACTATTTTATATTTTTACACCTTTTAATAAACAAGTGTGTTGAATAAAAATTTATTATCATAAAATATCTAAAACAATGAAAAATATTTTTTAGAATTTGCTTTTTCAAGGAAAGAAAAATTGTGTACTGTTCTGTTTTGTGATCTCAGCAGGAAATGAAGATATTTGGAACATATCTGACAAAATTGTTTGCAACCAAGAGAATTTATATACAATAAGTGATAAATAATAAATAAACATGTTTTAGTTATATTATTTTTTAATTAAAACCTTAATTACATTTTAATTGTAGGTTATTTGTTTGTGTTTCAAATATATATAATAAATTTTTATATCACCCAGGTAAATGTTAGCTAAGAATTTTACGTATAATAATTGATGACTCTAAAATGATTGTATTTTAAGAATTTTACGTATAATAATTGATGAAACTAATGTTGCAAAGAGTTGTCAGCGCAGTGGTTGTGTTTTGAGAGAAGTTCAAAGACAAATATAAAGGTGCACAAACAGAAGTTGTCAAATCTATTGATCAATATATTTGCCTAATAAAGTATTCAATTTTGAAAGTATAAATATAGAAATTAGAACAAAATTAACATTTCAGAATTATTGGAATTAGCATTCTTCTATACAATGAAAGTACTTCATATGATGGTGCATAAGTTAACTGATCGTTGTTGTCATACTTTATTTAGCGATATCATTATACTGTCGATATAAGATATTAGGAACGGTAGTGCACCCTATACAAATAAGTGAATCTAAATTTGTTGGTTAAGAAAGAGTAACAATTGTCGTTTATTACGAGGTGATGAACCAGTAGAAATAATTGACAGTGAAGCTGAAGTGATAAATAACGGAAATTTTGGGAATAGGGTAAATGAACCATTTTTTTGAGTTGATCAAAAGAGATGATTGCAGGTATTTATATATTGAAAAAGAAATTGGAAAAAATCAATACTAATCATATAAAGAGAGGTGGGGGATGCTTCAGTTATATTTTCTGATGAATGGTGCACATATTCAAATTTAAATGATTTAAAACATGTTTACTATACAGTAAATCATCAAAGAAATTGTGTAGACAATTTAACAGGCGCGCATACTCAAGCTATTGAGAGATTCTGGGTTGACTCAAAAATAAAAATTCTTAAAAAGATGAGAAGGGTTAATGAACTGACCCTTCACTCTTATTTAGAATTTATATGTACAAAGAGGTCAAAAAATCACACAAAATCTTTTTATTGCATATTTATAAGATGTAAAATTATTAAATCAATAAAAGATTTTTGAAAACTGTAATTTTCATGTTTTAATTTTTGAAATATATTTATTTTTAAGGATTAAAAAGTAAATCGAATTTATTTTGACAAAGTATATGAAAATGATAAACTATTAAGCCACAAAACTTATATATATTAATAATATAATGGGCATTGTCTTTTAAAACATAAAAACGATAGAACAAGTAGTATTGGCACACAAAATGACGAAAGCAACACACATATCTATTAAATTTGAACCCTTTTATCACTATTTTGAGTTAATATTATGAACATAGTAAAACATATTTCAAATAAATATAATTAATTAAATATCATTATCGGGCTTTTTAGAATTTTTAAAATTGTGTTGCTTAGTGTTTTGTTTAAATATAGTCTCTTGTTTAAATATAAACCAGCTATATACAGTACTCCAAAAAAAAAAACCGGACACCTCAAAAAATTTGTTTAAAAGGTGTAAATTTATAAATAAAAAGATAATTTGAGCAATATTGTATAAGTAAATCTATAACATTTTTTATTTTTTTAAATATCGAATTTAATATAAACTCTTTTGATAAATTTGATAAATTTTTTAATTAAAAACCAATAAAAAAACCGGACACCAAGAAAAATATCATATAATTTTCTCTCCTTGTATAACTATAAATAAAAAATACAGAACAAATACCCTAATGGGTAAACATGTTTCTGAATTCGACAAAGGTCGAATTTTTCAGCTATTTTCT